>BLSH010447242.1:87565-114827 GCA_018402905.1 Glandirana rugosa | reverse complement strand
CCCGAACCCGGACTTTTTTTGAAAAGTCCGGGTCCGGGTCCGGGTCCCGGACACCCCAAAGTTCGGTACGGACCCGAACTTTACAGTCCGGGTTCGCTCAACTCTATTCAGTATATATGGTGCTACATTTAGCAAAACAGTTAGCAAATGGGTTCTAAGGGCCCTGCTCAAAGGAACATACAATCTAAAATTGTAGTAAACCTTACACTGGACACAGTTTTACTTTCATGGTGTATAACAGCCAACACATTTCATAGAACTACTACTCAACACCCACATCACATTTTTAGCTGCAAAATGATACTTAACAGCCATTCTAACAGAGCATTACAACATGATATTAAAAAAGGCACATATTCAAACAATAACACCCATCACCCCCCACTCCACATTCTACACACTTACATTGGGGAGTATTTTCTCCTAGAAGAATGCATGATAAGACAAACAATACACACCCTCAATATGACAGCATGGTCAAATCAAGTCACTTTTCGTGGTCAAAATGTAAAATAATTTCAGAAAACAAACAGCTCTAGTGAGGCATTTGTCATTATACACAATATCACATATCAGACCAAAACCAAGCTGTTATAGCTGCAAAGGGTGGGCCAAATAAATATTGAACCCTACGGACTAAGACTTCATGTGTGTTGTTTATTCTCACTATATTGGTAAACATAGCTCAGGGTCTTATATAAATTATGTCTAAATGTAGTATTTATGTGTAGGAGGGTTCCACCATTGCAAATCTTGCCAGATAGCCAAAAGTACTTGGACACCTGCCTTTACACGCACATGAACTTTAATGGCAGCCCAGTCTTAGGCCATAGGGTTCAAATTTGATTTGGCCCACCTTTTGCAGCTACAACTGCTTCAACTCTTCTGGGAAGGCTGTACATAAGGTTTAGGAGTGTGTCTATGGGAATGTTTGCCCATTCTTCCAGAAGTGCATTTGTGAGGTCAGGCACTGATGTTGGATGAGAAGGCATGGATGAGGGAGGTTGGGGTGGAGGAACTTGACTGGCCTGCACAGAGTCCTGACCTCAACCAGATAGAACACCTTTTGGCTGAGTTAGAGCGGAGACTGCGAGCCAGGCCTTCTCATCCAACATCAGTGCTTGACCTCACAAATGCACTTCTGGAAGAACGGCCTAACATTCCCATAGACACACTCCTAAATCTTATGGACAGACTTCCCAGAAGAGTTGAGGCTGTTATAGCTGCAAAGGGTGGGCCAAATCAATATTGAACCCTACGGACTAAGACTGGGATGGCATTAAAGTTTATGTGCGTGTAAAGGCAGGCGTCCCAATACATTTGGCTATCTGGCAAGATTTGCAATGGTGGTTGAACCCTCCTGCACATAAATACCACATTTAGACAATTGATGCAAGGCTCTGAGCCACGAGTTATGTTTACCAATATAGGGAGAACAAACAACATCTCTACATGAAGTGGTGTGTTTGGGATTTGAATCCGAGGACTAAGTTCTGTTAGGCAGCTGTGTTATCTTGTGAGCCACAGAGCTGATACAGATAGAACCTTCCCACTAACATATACTGCATTTCTTCGGATATATAGGTGATGGAATTTCATTAGTCAGGAGTTATTCTTTTTACTTTCATTGGTTTTTTATTGAAAATTTCACTGATACAAAATGCTTAGAAAATAAACATTGACTATCAGAAACCGCACTTATTCATAGATGACATCTTATGTATGCATACATTTTCACAATACTGTCAGAGTATCCAATATATACTAGCTGATTAGCTGTTCTCGTATGGTACGTATTGGATGAGAATTGTCTAACCTCCCCAGGCACCCCATCTGGGAACAAACTGTGCGCTTAGGGAGGGACAACTCCGCTGACCCTTGACTTTTTCACAAATAATTTTTATTGAAAAGTGTACATCTATTTAGCAGTGGGAACTGATACATGAAGCTTAACAGGTCATATGAATATCAACGAATAGAAAATGACCTTGTGAAACGATCTGATACATAACTCAACACTTACAGTGCTATGGACCTCCTCTCCTACTAATCTCAAAGGACATTATCCACTGTCATACTGGTGTTGCTATTAGGGGGACAATAATAGACATAAAGAAAACAAAAACTTTGAAAAGTAGAAAAACGTAAACTCAAAAGGTAAAAAGAAAATAGGTGTAACCCGAGGCTGACAGTTAAAGGACTTATGATACTAGGTCTGCAGGACTACATGAACTGGATTAGGTTCTACAACACCTTTTCATATTGCCAACTGGACCATCTTTCGTTAAATACCTTCATGGTATCATTATTCAAAGCAATCACTCTTTCATATGCATAGTGAGTGTTTACCCTATGAATTACTTCATTTACCGCTGGGGCCTCTGTGGTTTTCCATTTCTTGGTTATGGTAAGTCTTTCCGCTATTAGGATGTGAGCAATAATTGTTCTATATATGTTTTGTGAAAGGAATCTAGATTAAGGTTTAGCAAAGCTAGTTGTGGGGAAGCTTTACTGTTTTTCCCTGTTAATTTTGCAATCAAGGAGAAGATTGCATTCCAGAAGCTCCTGATAGATTTACAGCCTCAAAGTATATGATATAGATTTCCTACCTCCCCACAATGCCGCCAGCACAGTGGAGAGTGGTCTTTCCCTAACTCTTTTTCCCACGTAAGGTGATACGTAGTTTTAGACAGGACACCCACACTAACGCACTGCTTATAGAACCATCAAATACCTCCTTTCTTATCGTGGCTAAAATTATAATAGTTCCATATGCTGGTTGGAATTAAAATGTGAATTACCTTCTGCTTCTTATTAAAGGAGCTTATCTGAGCCCAAGTGAAAGGATCTGCTTGTTTAAGTTCCTCAGTCACTTCTTTTATAGTGGAGCATCCCCTCAATTCCCACAAACTGGTGATGGTGGAATGTAACAGGAAGTGTAATGAGTCCAGACTTTGGGATGACCCGGAAGTGATGGTGGAATGTAACAGGAAGTGATATAGGAAGGCGGTGGTGTACAGCCGATTGGCTGGTAACCATACCACATGACCAGGTGGGGGTTTAAATAGTCCAGACTTTGGGATGACCCGGAAGTGACGGTGGAATGTAACAGGAAGTGATATAGGAAGTAACATCCATTGGGCGTTTTGTCTTATCTCGGTTTGGGACTATCGTATGGCATGCTATACAGCTCCCCCCTTGCTCTCCTAGTCCCCCTTCTTCGTTTTGGGGTACATTTGATCAACAACTAGGAGCACCGCTGTCTATCACTATCCTTCCTTGGTCCTGGTTTGGTTCCCATCTTCCCCACCGTCTTTAAGAATTCTACTTGTTTTTAAGGATGACTATACACTCAATGAAGGGTCAAATCTCACCGAGGGAACTGTACACTATGTACTAATAGTATAAAGTAAAGATACCCCCTTGAAGTCTGGATTTTGATAGACCCCTATGCTTGCCCCCCTGATTGCCGTCCCGAGCCATGAGGAGTTATATTTGTTCTCACAACTGAAAGCCATAGTTCTGGAGTCCTGAGGAAGCTCGTAGCGAAACGCGTTGACTCCTTGTTCGCGTATAACATACTTTGGCTTAAGGATCTTATTTAATTGTATAGTGTGTTTTGGTAGGGGCCCCTCGACGTGCCACTGGATGTGACCCTACGTGGGATTTGCATCACGTGGTACTTGGGGAACTCCCACTTGTTACCTTTCTCCCCGTTTTTTTCTTGTTACTGTATTACTTTTTTTGTGTATAGATATTGTGTTAGATATGTATTTTTCTATGTACAAATAAAATATTATATATTTTTTATACAATTCATTCTGGCTATCTCGTGGTGTGCCCATTGAAAACGTCCCATTCATGTGGGGTGTCCCACAACTTTGTTTGTTTGTCCCACAAACTGGTGTTGAGATTAGGGATTAAGAAGTGATATGTTTGTAATGGAATATCTATTTTTTGTTGTGATGGAGGGAAGGTATTATTTTGTATTGTTGAGGTCCAAATCTGTATTGCCAGTTGAATTGCTGGGAGGTCCAGATATTTAGTTAGAATTCCGTATTGTGCAGCAAACAATAATGCAGTTAGCTCCTTATTACCTATGTAAGCCTTTTCTATTTCCACCCATCTTTGGTCTGTGTGCGGGTTAAACCAGGCCTTTAGTTGGTCTAGAACTGCTGCCTTAAAATAGGACTGCAGTTGGGGTGCTCCTACTCCCCCCTCACTCCTGTGCCTAGCCAGAATATGAAATGGAATCCTGGTAGGCTTCCCCCTCCATATATACTTATTTAGGGCTGCTTGAGTCTGCATGAAAAACGATTTAGGTAAAGGGACCGGTATAGTTCTAAACAAATACATCAATTTAGGCAGAACTAGCATTTTGAATGCCACAATACGCCCCAACCATGAGATCTCAAATTTATTTATTTGTGACATGTCTTTACTTAAGGTCTGCAGGGTATTTGGGTAATTATACTCAAACGTTTTGGAAGTCGGGTATGCCAATTTGACCCCTAAGTAGGATAAGGAATGTGCTTCCCATATAAATTTACACCTATCTTTGAGGGTTATTAGATGTTTTTTGGAAATAGATACCGGTAGGGCTGAGGATTTTGCCATATTAAGTTTATAGTACGAAGCCTTGCTAAAAGCTGAAATGATTCTGGTCACCAAAGGGATAGACGTTTCAGGCCGCGTCAGTGTAAGTATGACGTCATCTGCAAATAACCCTATTTTGTGTAAGCTCTGACCTACTGCTATTCCATGAACTTCTGGGTTAGATTGTATTGATTCCGCCAGAGGTTCCACAATCAATGTGAAGATAATAGGGGACAGCGGACACCCTTGCCGGGTGCCGTTGGAGATCTTGAAAGGATCCGACACCGTTTTGGAAGTGTAAACTAAAGCAGATGGTTTAGAGTACAAGGCTAAGATAGCTAACTAAATAGGGCCTACTATGCCTACTTTATCCAAGACTCCCTGCAGAAAACCCCAGTGCACCCTGTCAAATGCTTTTTCAGCATCCAGAGTTATAAAGACAGAGGGTGCACCGCGCTTTTCCGCAATTTGGAGGAGATCAAACATCCTCCTAGTGCCATCAGGAGCTTGGCGCCCTTTCACAAATCCTACCTGACCCGGTTTAATAAGTAATGGTGTTATTTTAGCTATCCTGTTTGCCAATGCTTTGGCGTATATTTTCACATCCGTGTTGATAAGAGATATAGGACAGAAATTTTTTGGATGGTCACGTTCCTTCCCGGGTTTCAGGAGCGTGATCACTACTGCCCTGAGCATCTCCTCAGGAAAGGAGCTGGAATCAACCGCTTCATTGCACACTGCTGTCAGGTGGGGTATTAGAATATCGCTAAATATTTTGTAGTACTCCACGGAAAAACCATCATGCCCTGGGGATTTGTTTGGTGCTAATGCTTTCACTACTGAGAGTATTTCTTGTGCTGAGAAAGGCTCATTCAGTCTTTCCGCTTGGGCACTATCCAGCGTGGGTAAGTTAACAGAGTTCAAAAACTCAGAAATAATGGCATCATTTGGTTGCGGTGTAGCAGGGTCTTTATTCAGATTGTAGAGAGATTCGTAATACTTTTTAAATGCGTTAGCAATCTCTTTCGGGTGATAGACTAGTTTGTCTGAGGTAGGGTCTTTAATGCAGGACAGATGTATTTTATCTGCTCTGGTTTTCAACTGGGAGGCTAGTAATTTACCTGCTCTGTTGCCTTGCGAGTAATATTTAGCTCTTGATTTTTGCAACAATTGTGCTTGCCGAGACATGAGAATCATACGTAATTCCTGTCGGCATTGCAATAGAGTTTGGGATAATTCTACGGAAGGAGCAGATTTATTTTTATCTTCTATGTCTTTGATTTTTTTGAGCAGTGCTAATTGAATTAATAAGCCTCTACTAAATGCCTTATGGGCACACCACACATTAAATACATTAGTATCGGTACATGGATTCATGGTAAAAAACTCTGTAAGGTGAGTTGTCATATGTTCTTGCGTGGACTTGAGCAACAGTAAGTAGGTATTGTTTCGCCACATTTTCGCGTCACTTTGACTGTTCCTATCGTGAAGAGTGATAGATATCGGAGCGTGGTCCGACCAACTTATTGTATAGATTTCCGCTGCAGATAGTTTATAAAGAAGGGGAGTGTTAATCAAACACATATCAATGCGTGAGTAAGAGCGGTGAGCTGATGAAAAGAATGTGAAGTCTCTGTCTTGTGGATGTGTATACCTCCATGCGTCGTGTAGGTCCGTGTTCCGTAATATTGGAAGAATGGAGATCCTTTTCTGTATAGGCAGAGGGGATGATACGTCTAGCTCCGGAAAAACCATAGCATTGAAGTCTCTGCACACTATAAGACCTCCTGTTTTCACTTTTTGAGTTCTCTTGAGGGTCTTGCGGAGGAAGCGAACCTGATGAGTGTTGGGAGTGTATATGTTCGCAATAGTGTAGTTAGTGTCATTTATTGAACAGTTGAGTATTAGATACCTCCCCAGGGGGTCTTGTGTCACATTGTGGCATTTGAAATTCACTGAGTCTTTAATAGCGATTAGAACCCCCTTCTTCTTTTCATCTGCATTGGCACAATATAGGTGCGGGAAGTGTCTATGGGAACATTTAGGGGCTTTCTGATTGATAAAATGTGTCTTCTGGACACATAGGATGTCGGCTTGTAGTTTTATAGCTTCATTCCAGAGGGCAGTTCTTTTATATGGGCTGTTCAGTCCGTGGGCATTTAAAGACACTATTTTTAGCAGCATGGTAATGGTGTCAAACATGCAAGGGGTTGTTGTGGTCTTAGGTTTTCTGGAGCATTGTTACCTTGATGAAGATGTTGTAGAGATTGTCTGCAAGAGGTTGATCTTCTTCCTGTGAGTGATCTCCTCTTTATTACTTCAGCTTCCGTTACATCGCAATTGGCGATCAGATGTACTGTCAGACCTCGGTATAGAAAACAAGAGTTCACAAAAACAAAAGCAAAAAGAAACATGTAGAAGGATTAGAAACTGTGAAGTCAATCACTGAGCAGCTTCTGCTGCGCTCAACAGTTGGGGGTATAGAAGCTAGGGCGGAATCCACTGGTTTTCATTATTACACCTGGTCTACAAATCAAGCTTTTACCCAACATGGTGATATTCGGCCGCTTGAGGGTTTCCCTTTAGGGAATGGGTCCTCTGGTGGCAGTAATTCCCATTTCCGGGCTAAGAGGAGGCCGCCTTCTAATGAGGTGACTGTATAGGTCTTCCCATTTTTTGTGATAAGCAACTTGGCTGGGTATCTCCATTGGTATGGTATATAGTGATTCCTGAGGAGCTTGGTAACCGACACTAGTTTTTTCCTTGCTTGTATAGTGTATTGGGAGAGATCAGTGTATAGTGCGATGTTTGCATATGGATCTGAGAGAGGGTTGTTCTTTCTAGCAAATTGCATCAGCTCCTCCTTAACATGGAAAAAGTGGATCTTCGCTATTACATCCCTAGGGATGTCCTCTGACAAATGGGGGGGGTTTAGGTAGGTGATGAGCCCTGTCTATCACCAGCTCCCTCTCTGGCACATTTGGGAGGAGGGTGGCAATAAGCGACATATCCTCTCAAGTCTGCTGGTGTCACTGACTCCGCCACTCCTCTGAATTTAACATTGCACCTGCGGGACCTGTCCGCTAGGTCTGCGATTTTGGCTTTTAGGGCTGACATTTCCTCCTCTTGGTCGTTATAAGCATCCACAAGCTCATTGTGTGCAATGGCAAAGTCCCCCATCTTGTCTTCCACGTGCTGCACCCTCTCCCCTAGTTCGTCTGTGTCCTTTCTCATCTGGGACATAAAAGCAATCATGTCTCTATGTAGGTTACTTTTCAAGGAGATCATCATCTCCTTCATAATAGTGTCCGAGAGGGGTTTATCCTGGGTAGGGAAGTTCTCAATTCTGTCTATAATCTCGTTCGTATCGTCATGAGAATTACAGTCTTCCTCAGGCATGTCGCCCTCCCTACTTCCATGTGCCTGTTTGAATTTAGACTTAACAGGGCTTGTACTGGGGGAGCTGTGTGTCATTTGTAGATCCGTTACCTTTTCCGTCATTTGTACCAGCCGAACGTTCCCCATGCTTCCTCGCTCCCTCCTGTACAGCCTCGTTGTCGGCGCCATCTTGGTTAGGAGGGGACCCGGTCGTTGAGAAGAACTCGGTCAGCTTGCGCGGCCCTCAGTACTGCTTTCTTTTCCCCATGTTGGTCGGGGGATTCTCTCTTGTGTCCCCTGCTCGCTGGTGTCTTTTAGCCGGGTGTCCGTCGCTTTGGAGTCGCTCGTTAGTGGCTGCCTTCACAGAGCTCCTCTGTTATGCGGCCATCCTGGTCGGCAGTTGGCTCCGCCCCAGGAGTTATTCTTTTTAATTTATTCTGTGATGTTTTGTGGTTCTTAGTGCTGTCAGTGTAGAATAGTGGTGTTACCCTCTGATTTTTGGAAATTACATTTTTATTTCTGATGACACATAGCACATTTTTTTAGCTCAAATTAGGATCATTCGTAAATAATAAAAAATACAAAATTGTGACTCATTTTACATTTGCAGAAGCAATGGTATGGTTTGTGGTTTGTAAAGACACCTGTTTGAGTTTGGGTAAATATTTTTGTGAGGTGGACTTCAGCAAGTGAAAGTTAGAGAAAAAAAATATTTTTACACATTCTTGCATCCACAAAAACAAAATAGATCATGGAGTTGCAACATTGTTGCCAGGACAATTTCTTTGAGAGAAAGATACATTTAATCTCAACATGAAAAGGATTTATTTGGAGGAACTTGCATTGGGCTACATAACTCTCATGTTCACTCCCAAAAAAGCTGTGTAAAACAGCTCTCATTTTGGTATTTACTATACCTCCATGGAATTACTCCACGAGAGTCAAAAACTGAGTAATTTTGTGTCTGAGCATGCTAAATGTAAAGCGACGGGGAATTTATCTCTTCTCAGACTTTTAAAGATATTTCAGTGTAGGAATCACTTTTTCACACAGGTTAAAAGCAGATTATCTTTAAATAATATGCCGCAAATTTTAGTACAATTTAGGGGATCAGATCATGCTCTAAACATTATTTCTATTTGCACTACTCCAAGTCCTGACTAGAGTAAGTATTTGGGTGTTGTCTGTGACCTGGTAGCTATAGTGAATTTGAATTCGGGAGTTATTTGCTGCCGCCGCTATTGTAATTCCATTTGTGCGCTATTTACAGCTATTTGCCATTTTCTGCAGTTAAATAGAGCACAGTTGTGCAAATGTGCGCCTGAGCGCTATAGTAATTTTGTGATGAAAAATAAAAATCCCCTCAATTTTATTCTAGAATATGTAGAAAAACTATAAATATCACTCTTTCAAAAAAGAAACACATCATCTATATATCACCACCAACAAGTAAGATTTTGGAGATATCCTTAATCCCACCTTGTGTAATCTTTATAATGAAATTGAGCCAGAATGCCCATTTACTAAACAAATGCAGGAAGCCCGTATCACCAGGGCCGTCTTTAATATGGATTGGACCCTGGGCAAATATTTTCTAGGGCCCCTCCCCACACAATTTCACTCTTCATCTGCTCTGAGACATACAATAAATAGCAACTAGACTCAAAATCAGTTTACTGAATCAGATCAGCAGTGATTTTAATTGGTTGCCAGAGGTTACAGCACATCATTACGGCTTACTGACTGGTTGCTAGAGGTTACAGCACACATTACAGCTCACTGATTAGTTGCTAGAGGTTACAGCACATGCTTTCTGCTTGTTTAGTGGCTAGAGATCATCAATACTGCTCACTGATTGGTTGCTAGAGGTTACAGCACATCATTATTGCCCACAGATTGGATGCTAGAGGTTACAGCACATCATCTCCTCACTGCCTGCATACCATGGACTGGGGAGCGCAAAGTCAATTTCCTGACACCACAGAAATGTGCTGCCCTTAGCAGATACACGCAGTGCCATCAATTATTAATGAAACCTTCACGCATCTGCTGACATGTGCTGTGGACTTTTAATCATGCCCTTGTCCCCAGTGGGCAGCATCCAATATAGGTGATGGTGAATATTACCTAATGGGGGCATGATATACATATGAATGCCAACTTTGTTTACATATCACTGCAGCTGGCTGCCACTATTTACATATGAATGCTGCCGCTATTTACATATCAATGCCGGTTATTTACATGTAAACATAGGAACTGCAGGTGAGTCACCAGGATAGTTGGCAAGTATGAGGCAGCTGCTTTGGGCACCACAACAATGAAAGGGCCCAGGGCAGCTACCCTTTTTGCCCTGCCTTAAGACCGCCCTGCGTATCACTCTTATAGCAAAAGCAGAAAAAGATCCTACACAATGCTCTAGCTACAGGCCTCTCTCTTTGATAACTGTGGACCTAAAAATGTATGCACAACTATTGGCTATGCATCTACAAACCATAATCCCTTTCTTAATAGGGTTGGATCAGGTGGGATTTGTACCCAAAAAGGCAGCTTGTGACAATATCTTAAAGACAAGCCTCTTGATTAGAGTTGAGCGGACACCTGGATGTTCGAGTTTGGCCGAACCTTGTGAAAACGTTCGGGTTCGGCACCGAACTCGATCCGAAATTGACCCCGGACACCGAACCCCATTGAAGTCAATGGTGACACAAACTTTTGGGCACAAAAATGGCTGTAAAAAGTAATGGAAAGGGCTAGAAGGCTGCAAAAGGAAGAAAAATTGGGGTAAGAGTAGGACAAGTGCCCTGCAAACAAATGTGGATAGGGAAATAACTTAAAATCACATAAACAAAATAAAAATGGGAGGAGGAGGTGGATGTGGAGTAGGAGCCTAGAGGTTGACTAGGCCGTGACTGTGGCAGTGAAGGTGGAAGTGGCGGTGGTGGAGGAGGAGGAGGTAGCCAACACTGTTTTTTGATTGTTTGTTTTTTTTTTAGAAATGGGGTAGCCCCCAAAATATTGAGACATATTCAAACAAAAAAAAAAAGGATACCAATGGCTGTGTGAGGCCGGTCTAAATGTCTATTCTGCACAAGGTACAGACAAGTCATGTGGGATCCATGCCTGGTTCATTTTTATAAATGTTAGCTTGTCCACGTTGGCTGTGGACAGGCGGCTGCGCTTGTCTGTGATAACGCCCCCTGCCGCGCTAAACACACATTCAGACAGTACACTGGCTGCAGGGCAGGCCAGCACTTCCAAGGCATAAAAGGCAAGCTCAGGCCATGTGGCCAATTTGGAGACCCAGAAATTGAATGGGGCAGACTCATCAGTCAGTACATGTAGGCGTGTGCACCATGTTGCTGAAATGCTGACTCCTGCTAAGACGTTGCCTATCAGCTGGTGGTGCTGTTTGTGGTGGCGTGCTGCCGACAAAGCTTTTCCACATCTCGTCCATGCTAACCCTGTCTTCTGAGGTGCTGGCGGTGCCACAGCTGCGTTGGCAACCTCTTCCTCCTCCTCTACCTTCGCCTTGTGCTTCCACTATGCCCCCGGTGTCATTTGGGAATGCCCTCAGCAGTGCGTCTACCAGAGTGCGCTTGTAGTCGCGCATCTTCCGATCATGCTCCAGTGAGGGAATTAAGGACGGCACATTGTCCTTGTAACGGGGATCCAGCAGGGTGGCCCCCCAGTAATCAGCACAAGTTAAAATGTGGGCAACTCAGCTGTCATTGAGCAGGCACTGCAGCATGTAGTCGCTCATGTGTGCCAGGCTGCCCAGAGGCAAAGACAAGCTGTCCTCTGTGGGATGTGTATCATCTGTGTCCTCAGTATCCCTCCAGCCATGCTCCAGTGATGCCCATGAGCTGCGTTGGGTGCCACCCTGCTGTGAACACGGTTCCTCCTCCTCATCATCATCCTTTTCCTCCTCATCCTTCAGAACTGTCCCCTGGCTTGAAAAAACTCGGACAGTCTCTCCAGCATGTGCAAGGTGGAGTTCCACCTTGTGGGCACGTCGCATAGGAGACGGTGAGTGGGAAGGCCGAAGTTCCGCTGCAGCGCAGACAGGCGAGCAGCAGCAGGGTGAGAACGCCGAAAGCGTGCACAGACGGCCCACACTTTCTGCAGCAGCTCTGACATATCCGGGTAGTTTTTTTACAAATTTCTGCACCACCAAATTCAGCAAATACGCCAGGCAAGGGATGTGCATCAAACCGGATAGGCCCAGAGCTGCTACGAGGTTTCACCCATTATCACAGACCACCAGGCCGGGCTTGAGGTTCAGTGGCAACAACAACTCATCGGTCTGTTGTTCAATGCCCATCCACAGCTGCAGCGCAGTGTGAGGTTTATCCCCCAAACATATCATTTTTAAAACAGCCTGCTGTCATTTCCCCCTGGATGTGCTGAAGTTGGTGGTGAAGGTGTTACGCTGAGCGGATGAGGAGATGGTAGAGGAGGAGGAGGCAGTGCAGTAGGAGGAGGAGGCAACAGGAGGCATAGAGAAATGCCCTGCAATCCTCAGTGGTGGAAGGACATGCACCAAATGGCTAGCCGGCTCAGGCCCACCTGCCACTACATTTGCCCAGTGTGCAGTCAGCGAGATATAGCGTCCCTGCCCGTGCTTACTGGTCCATGTATCAGTGGTTATGTGGACCTTGCCACAGATGGCGTTGCGCAGTGCACACTTGATCTTGTCCCCGACTTGTTTGTGCAGGGAAGGGATGGCTCTCCTGGAAAACTAGTGGTGGCTGGGAACCACGTACTGTGGGACAGCCACCGCCATCAGGTTTTTAAAACTGTCCGTGTCCACCAGATGGAATGACAGCATTTCAAAGGCCAGGAATTTTGAAATGTTGGCATTCAGGGCCAGGGATCATGGGTGGGTAGGGGGGTAATTCCTCTTTCTCTCCAGTTTATGGGAGATGGAGAGTTGTAAGCTTCCATGGGACCGTGTGGAAATGCTTGGGGACGGTGGCGGACATGGTGGCATTGCTGTCACATGCTCTGTTTGCTGGGTGGCAGGTGACACTGTCACTGTAGAGGTGGAGGAAGAGGCCGAGGAAGCAGCAGAAGAGAAAGCAGGAGGAGGCCGAGACCTTCCTTGGATTTTGATGTACTTATTCCACTGCAGCAAGTGCTTTGAATTTAGGTGCCTGGTCATGCAGGTTGTGCTCAGGTTTAGAATATTTATGCCTCGCTTCAGGCTCTCAATGCACAGTGTGCAAACCACTCGTATCTTGTAGTCAGCACATTGTCTGAAGAACTGCCACACGGGGGAACGCCCTTTGAGCTGCCTTTGGTGTGCTAGGTCCCTGGGTGCGGTGGGTAGTAGCAGGCGTACTGTCTAGGGGACTCTCGCTGCGCTTTTGCAACCTACTTCCTTTTTTGCTGTGCTGGTGCCTCTGTGCGACCACCACCCCTTCCTCCAAACTCCACACGTCACTCGCATGACCCTCATTCCATGTGGGGTCTAGGACCTCATCATCCTCCTCCACATCATCTTCCACCCACCCTTCACCACTGCCCTCCTTGTCAGTCTGCACACTGTGGAAAGCTGCAGCAGTTGGCACCTATGTTTTGTCATCATCAGAGACGTGCTGCGCTGGTGTTTCCATGTCCTCATCCTGCAACAGAAGTGGTTGGGCATCGGTGCACTCAATGTCTTCCACTTCTGGGGCAGGGCTATGTGGATTATTAATACCAAAAAAAAGAATAATAAATTATTATTCTTTTTTTTAAAAAAAAAGAAAATTGTAGATGCACTTTTTATTTTTGTGCAAGAAATGCACCGCTCACACCAGCAGCAGGAACCTCTCCACCGCTCACACCAGCAGCAGGAACCTCTCCCTACACCAGCATGAGATGGTTTTAAAACGATAAACTCTCCCTCAGAGCACCAACAGGAACCTCTCCCTAATGCAGTAGGAGATGGTTTTAGAATGATAAAATCTCCCTCAGAGCACCAACAGGAACTTCTCCCTACTGCAGTAGGAGGTGGTTTTATAACGATAAACTCTCCCTCAGAGCACCAACAGGAACCTCTCCCTAATGTAGTAGTAGATGGTTTTAGAACGATAAACACTCTCTCAGAGCAACAAAAGGAACCTCTCCCTAATGCAGTAGGAGATGGTTTTAGAACGATAAACTGTCCATCAGAGCACCAACAGGAACCTCTCCCTAATGCAGTAGTAGATGGTTTTAGCACATTAAACACTCCCTCAAAGCACCAACAGGAACCTCTCCCTAATGGAGTAGTAGATGGTTTTATAACGATAAACTCTCCCTCAGAGACCCAACAGAAACCTCTCCCTATTGCAGAAGGAGATGCTTTTATAACTATAAACTCTCCCTCAGAGCACCAACAGGAACCTGTTACCAAGCTAAGCAGGGCAATAAATTCTCCCCAGGATGTGGAAACCTTGCAAGAAGATCTGAATAAATTAAAGGGGTGGTCAGACAGGTGTCAGATGAGATTTAACGTAGAAAAATGTAAGATAATGCATTTGGGTACCAAGAACATGAACGCAAACTACTCACTAGGGGGGAGAGCCTCTGGGGGAATCTAGGATGGAAAAAGACCTAGGGGTCCTAGTAGAGAACAGGCTGAGCAGTGGCATGCAATGCCAAGCTGCTGCAAGCAAAGCTAACAAAGTGTTGGCATGCATCAAGAAAAGGATTAACAGGGATAAATCAATAATTCTCCCACTATACAAGTCCCTGGTGAGGCCGCACCTGGAGTATGCCGTCCAATTCTGGGCACCAGTCCTCATCAAGGACGTCCTGGTATTGGAAAGGGTTCAGAGAAGGGCAACAAAGCTAATTAAGGGATTAGAGAACCTTGGGTATGAGGAAAGATTACAAGCACTGAACTTATTCTCTCTGGAGAAAAGACGCTTGAGAGGGGATATGATTTCAATGTACAAATACTGTACTGGTGACCCCACTATAGGGACAAAACTATTCAGCGTAAGGAAAACACGAAGACACGTGGCCATTCACTGAGACTGGAGGAAAGGCGGTTTTACCTTAAAATGCGTAAAGTTTTCTTCACGGTAAGAGCAGTGAGAATGTGAAATTCTCTTCCAAAAATAGTGGTTTCTGCTGGTAGTATAGATAGATTCAAAAAACTATTAGATGCACACCAAAGGGACCACAACATTGGGGGATATACAATGTAATACTGACATAAAAACACAAACAGGGGTTGGACTTGATGGACTTGTGTCTTTTTCCAACCTCACTGACTATGTAACTATGTAACCTCTCTCTAATGCAGTAGTAGATGGTTTTAGCACGTTAAACTCTCCCTCAGAGCACCAACAGGAACCTCTCCCTAATGCAGTAGTAGATGGTTTTATAACGATAAACTCTCCCTCAGAGCACCAACAGAAACCTCTCCCTAATGCAGTAATAGACGGTTTTAGAACGATAAACTCTCCCTCAGAGCACCAACAGGAACCTCTCCCTAATGCAGTAGGAGATGGTTTTATAACGACAAACACTCCCTCAGAGCAACAACAGGAACCTCTCCCTAATGCAGTAGGAGATGGTTTTAGAACGATAAACTGTCCATCAGAGCACCAACAGGAACCTCTCCCTAATGCAGTTGTAGATGGTTTTAGCACGTTAAACTCTCCCTCAGAGCACCAACAGGAACTTCTCCCTAATGCAGTAGTAGATGGTTTTAGAACGATAAACTCTCCCTCAGAGCACCAACAGAAACCTCTCCCTAATGCAGTAGTAGACGGTTTTAGAACGATAAACTCTCCCTCCCTCAGAGCAACAACAGGAATCTCTCCCTAATGCAGTAGGAGATGGTTTTAGAACGATAAAATCTCCTTAAGAGCAGCAACAGGAACTTCTCCCTAATGCCGTAGTAGATGGTTTTAGAACAATAAACTCTACCTCAGAGCACCAACAGGAACCTCTCCTAATGCAGTAGTAGATGGTTTTAGAATGATAATCTCTACCTCAGAGCACCAACAGGAACCTCTCCCCAATGTAGTAGTAGACGGTTTTAGAACAATAAACTCTCCCTCAGAGCACAAACAGGAACCTCTCCCTAATGCAGTAGTATATGGTTTTAGCACGTTAAACTCTCCCTCAGAGCACCAACAGGAACCTCTCCCTAATGCAGTAGTAGATGATTTTAGAACGATAAACTCTCCCTCAGAGCACCAACAGAAACCTCTCCCTAATGCAGTAGTAGACGGTTTTAGAACTATAAACTCTCCCTCAGAGCACCAACAGGAACCTCTCCCTAATGCAGTAGGAGATGGCTTTAGAACGATAAACTCTCCCTCAGAGCACCAAGAGGAACCTCTCCCTAATGCAGTAGTAGACGGTTTTAGAACGATAAACTCTCCATCAGAGCACCAACAGGAACCTCTCCGTAATGCAGTAGGAGATGGTTTGATAATGATAAACTCTCCCTCAGAGCATCAACAGGAACCTCTCCCTAATGCAGTAGTAGATGGTTTTATAACGATAAACAGTCCCTCAGAGCACCAACAGGAACCTCTCCCTAATGCAGTAGAAGAAGGTTTTAGAACGATAAACACTCCCTCAGAGCACCAACAGGAACTTCTCCCTAATGCAGTAGGAGATGGTTTTAGAACGATAAACTCTATCTCAGAGCATCAAAAGGAACCTCTCCTAATGCAGTAGTAGACGGTTTTAGAATGATAATCTCTACCTCACAGCACCAACAGGAACCTCTCCTTAATGCAGTAGTAGACGGTTTTAGAACGATAAACTCTCCCTCAGAGCACCAACAGGAACCTCTCCCTAATGCAGTAGTAGATGGTTTTAGAACGATAAACTCTCCCTTAGAGAAACAACAGGAACCTCTCCCTAATGCAGTAGTAGACGGTTTTAGAACGATAAACTCTCCCTAATGCAGTAGTAGACTGTTTTAGAACGATAGTCTCTCCCTCAGTGCACCAACAGGAACCTCTCCCTAATGCAGTAGGAGACGGTTTTATAATGATAAACAGTCCCTCAGAGCACCAACAAGAACCTCTCCCTAATGCAGTAGAAGATGAATTTAGAACGATAAATACTCCCTCAGAGCACCAACAGGAACCTCTCCTAATGCAGTAGTAGACGGTTTTAGAATGATAATCTCTACCTCAGAGCACCAACAGGAACCTCTCCTTAATGCAGTATTAGACGGTTTTAGAACGATAAACTCTCCCTCAGAGCACCAACAGGAACCTCTCCCTAATGCAGTAGTAGACGGTTTTAGAACGTTAAACTGTCCATCAGAGCACCAACAGAAACCTCTCCCTAATGCAGTAGTAGATGGTTTTAGAACGATAAACTCTCCCTCAGGGAGCCAACAGGAACCTCTCCCTAATGCAGTAGTAGACGGTTTTAGAACAATAATCTCTCCCTCATAGCATCAACAGGAACCTCTCCCTAATGCAGTAGTAGATGGTTTGAGAACGATAATCTCTCCCTCAGAGCACCAACAGGAACCTCTCCCTAATGCAGTAGTAGATGGTTTTAGAACAATAAACTCTCCCTCAGAGCACCAACAGGAACCTCTCCCTAATGCAGTAGTAGACTGTTTTAGAAAGATAATCTCTCCCTCAGAGCACCAACAGGAACCTCTCCCTAATGCAGAAGTAGACAGTTTTAGAACGATAAACTCTCCCTCAGAGCACCAACAGGAACCTCTCCCTAATTCAGTAGGAGACGGTTTTATAACGATAAACAGTCCCTCAGAGCACCAACAAGAACCTCTCCCTAATGCAGTAGAAGATGGTTTTAGAACGATAAACACTCCCTCAGAGCACCAACAGGAACCTCTCCCTAATGCAGTAGGAAATGGTTTTAGAACGATAAACTCTACCTCAGAGCATCAATAGGAACCTCTCCTAATGCAGTAGTAGACGGTTTTAGAATGATAATCTCTACCTCAGAGCACCAACAGGAACCTTTCCTTAATGCAGTATTAGACGGTTTTAGAACGATAAACTCTCCCTCAGAGCACCAACAGGAACCTCTCCCTAATGCAGTAGTAGACGGTTTTAGAACGTTAAACTGTCCATCAGAGCACCAACAGAAACCTCTCCCTAATGCAGTAGTAGATGGTTTTAGAACGATAAACTGTCCATCAGAGCACCAACAGGAACCTCTCCCTAATGCAGTAGTAGATGGTTTTAGCACGTTAAACTCTCCCTCAGAGCACCAACAGGAACCCCTCCCTAATGCAGTAGTAGATGGTTTTATAACGATAAACTCTCCCTCAGAGCAGAACAGGAACCTCTCCCTAATGCAGTAGGAGATGGTTTTAGAACGATAAACTCTCCCTCAGAGCAACAACAGGAACCTCTCCCTAATGCAGTAGGAGATGGTTTTATAACGATAAACTGTCCATCAGAGCACCAACAGGAACCTCTCCCTAATGCAGTAGTAGATGGTTTTAGCACGTTAAACTCTCCCTCAGAGCACCAACAGGAAACTCTGCCTAATGCAGTAGTAGATGGTTTTATAACGATAAACTCTCCCTCAGAGCACCAACAGAAACCTCTCCCTAATGCAGTAGTAGACGGTTTTAGAACGATAAACTCTCCCTCAGAGCACCAACAGGAACCTCTCCCTAATGCAATAGTAGATGGTTTTAGAACGATAAACGCTCCTTAAGAGCACCAACAGGAACCTCTCCCTAATGCAGTAGTAGATGGTTTTAGAACAATAAACTCTACCTCAGAGCACCAATTGGAACCTCTCCTAATGCAGTAGTAGACGGTTTTAGAATGATAATCTCTACCTCAGTGCACCAACAGGAACCTCTCCTCAATGCAGTAGTAGACGGTTTTAGAACAATAAACTCTCCCTCAGAGCACCAACAGGAACCCCTCCCTAATGCAGTAGTAGATGGTTTTATAACGATAAACTCTCCCTCAGAGCAGAGCAGGAACCTATCCCTAATGCAGTAGGAGATGGTTTTAGAACGATAAACTCTCCCTCAGAGCAACAACAGGAACCTCTCCCTAATGCAGTAGGAGATGGTTTTATAACGATAAACTGTCCATCAGAGCACAAACAGGAACCTCTCCCTAATGCAGTAGTAGATGGTTTTAGCACGTTAAACTCTCCCTCAGAGCACCAACAGGAAACTCTGCCTAATGCAGTAGTAGATGGTTTTAGAACGATAAACTCTCCCTCAGAGCACCAACAGGAACCTCTCCCTAATGCAGTAGGAGATGGTTTTATAACGATAAACACTCCCTCAGAGCAACAACAGGAACCTCTCCCTAATGCAGTAGGAGATGGTTTTTGAACGATAAAATCTCCTTAAGAGCACCAACAGGAACTTCTCCCTAATGCCGTAGTAGATGGTTTTAGAACGATAAACGCTCCTTAAGAGCACCAACAGGAACCTCTCCCTAATGCAGTAGTAGATGGTTTTAGAACAATAAACTCTACCTCAGAGCACCAATTGGAACCTCTCCTAATGCAGTAGTAGACGGTTTTAGAATGATAATCTCTACCTCAGTGCACCAACAGGAACCTCTCCTCAATGCAGTAGTAGACGGTTTTAGAACAATAAACTCTCCCTCAGAGCACAAACAGGAACCTCTCCCTAATGCAGTAGTAGATGGTTTTAGCACATTAAACTCTCCCTCAGAGCACCAACAGGAACCTCTCCCTAATGCAGTAGTAGATGGTTTTAGCACATTAAACTCTCCCTCAGAGCACCAACAGGAACCTCTCCCTAATGCAGTAGTAGATGGTTTTAGAACGATAAACTCTCCCTCAGAGCACCAACAGAAACCTCTTCCCAATGCAGTAGTAGACAGTTTTAGAACGATAAACTCTCCCTCAGAGCACCAACAGGAACCTCTCCCAAATGCAGTAGGAGATGGTTTTATGACGATAAACACTCCCTCAGAGCACCAACAGGAACCTCTCCCTAACGCAGTAGGAGATGGTTTTAGAACGATAAACTCTCCCTCAGAGCACCAACAGCAACCTCTCCCTAATGCAGTAGGAGATGGTTTTAGAACGATAAAATCTCCTTAAGAGCACCAACAGGAACCTCTGCCTAATGCAGTAGTAGACGGTTTTATAACGATAAACTCTCCCTCAGAGCACCAATAGGAACCTCTCCTAATGCAGTAGTAGACGGTTTTAGAATGATAATCTCTACCTCAGAGCACCAACAGGAACCTCTCCCTAATGCAGTAGTAGACGGTTTTAGAACGATAAACTCTCCCTCAGAGCAAAAACAGGAACCTCTCCCTAATGCAGTAGTAGACGGTTTTAGAACGATAAACTGTCCCTCAGAGCACCAACAGGAACCTCTCCCTACTGCAGTAGGAGGTGGTTTTATAACGATAAATTCTCCCTCAGAGCACCAACAGGAACCTCTCCCTAATGCAGTAGGAGATGGTTTGATAATGATAAACTCTCCCTCAGATCACCAACAGGAACCTCTCCCTAATGCAGTAGGAGATGGTTTTAGAAAGATAAACTGTCCATCAGAGCACCAACAAGAACCTCTCCCTAATGCAGTAGTAGATGGTTTTAGAACGATAAACTCTCCCTCAGTGCACCAACAGGAACCTCTCCCTACTGGAGTAGGAGGTGGTTTTATAACGATAAATTCTCCCTCAGAGCACCAACAGGAACCTCTCCCTAATGCAGTAGGAGATGGTTTGATAACGATAAACTCTCCCTCAGAGCACCAACAGGAACCTCTCCCTAATGCAGTAGGAGATGGTTTTAGAACGATAAACTGTCCATCAGAGCACCAACAAGAACCTCTCCCTAATGCAGTAGTAGACGGTTTTAGAACGATAATCTCTCCCTAATGCAGTAGTAGATGGTTTTAGAATGATAATCTCTCCCTCAGAGCACCAACAGGAACCTCTCCCTAATGTTGTAGGAGATGGTTTTATAACGATAAACTCTCCTTCAGAGCAACAACAGGAACCTCTCCCTAATGCAGTAGGAGATGGTTTTAGAACGATTAACGCTCCTTCAGAGCACCAACTGGAACCTCTCACTAATGCAGTATTAGATAGTTTTAGAATGATAAACTCTCCCTCAGAGCACCAACAGGAACCTCTCCCTAATGCAGTAGTAGACGGTTTTAGAACGATAAACTCTCCCTAATGCAGTAGTAGATGGTTTTAGAACGATAAACTCTCCCTTAGAGCACCAACAGGAACCTCTCCCTAATGCAGTAGTAGACGGTTTTAGAACGATAAACTCTCCCTAATGCAGTAATAGACGGTTTTAGAATGATAATCTCTCCCTCAGAGCACCAACAGGAACCTAACCCTAATGCAGTAGTAGATGGTTTTAGAATGATAATCTCTCCCTCAGAGCACCAACAGGAACGTCTGAGTGCTGGATACACAGTGAGAGGCGTTTGAACGCCGCTGTGTAGTTTTTAGAGATTTTGGAAAAAGTTTTTACCTGTACCTTTGGGAAACGGTTTTATTGAGTTAATAAACATCCTTTACATACTACACTATGGAATCCGTTTGTCTCTTCCCGCATACCAAATTTTTTTGAAGCGAGAGTCGATTAGAAGGAGTCTAACGACCGGTAGGTCGTACCGAGCCATACACACGGAAAGATTGCGGAGGAAGTGAGGAAACACCCCATTTGGAAAAACGGTACCCGCAAAGATAGCTTGATGCGCACAGATCCGAACCCACTAAGGGGAGAGTTCTGTGAGCACTTATCAAGTTGAAGCACAACACTAAAGGAATCCTTTTGGGGTAACTGACTACCCCCCTGCACAAAGAGGCTTCCCACACCTATTTGGAGCACAAATTATTTTTATGAACTTTTGGAGCACAAGTCATTGTCACTTTAACCACTTGAATTTAAAAAAGACATTTATGAATTTTTTATCTGATATAAGAATTTTTATTGGATATATATATTTATGATGAATTTTTATTGATGATATTGCACTATGATGATTAGTTTTACTTCACAGAAGTTTATATATGTTGTGTGATATGTTTTTGGGTACAAACATCGCTTTTTATTGGTTTAATAATTTTAAAGAAGTGTGTAAACTGCATTTATACTTGCACTTTATATTATATTATATCTCACCACTATTTAAATAATTTATCAGCAATAGGAGATTTCTATATGGTAATATGCCCCATATCCACTAGGGGCAGAGTCAACATTAGTACACTGCAATAGGCTGCGCAGTACTATTCATATTTCCCAGAATCTTTGAAAAATGTCTAATAAAATCTAATTATAAAAAGGGAAAAAAAAATTAAGGGACAAATCAGGCCCAATTTTTTGCCTGAATTCGGACCTGAAACAGAGGCAAAGACGCACAGGACCCCTGTGCAATTCGCTCCACAGCTGCTCCGGAGATGTGTGAGCCAGCTTCATTGAGAGATGGTCACAATCTCCTGTCATGCGAATTGGATGCCGGGAAACCACATTCTAATTCGCACTAGTGTGAACCAGCAGCGGCCGGTCAATAAGGGGCGCTGACAGGGAAAAAAAAAAGCCAGCCCGAGCCCCTACAGGAGGCGCCGGTATATTGAATTTTGTTTTTCTTGGCTCCTTGCTGTCTGTTGACAGCAAGTAGTGAGCGGATTCTTCAGTCATAAAAGACTATGTATGTGCTCTGAACAGGTGCACACACATAGGGGTTGATTTACTAAAGCTTGAAAGTGCAAAATTTGGTGCAGCTCCACACAGAAACCAATCAGCTTCAAGGTTTTATTGTCAAAGCTTGATTGAACAAGCTGAGGTTAGAAGCTGATTGGCTAGCATGCACAGCTGCACCGTTTTTTGCACTCTCCAGCTTTAGTAAATCAACCCCATAGTATGATTGGCTGCCCTGAGCCAGTGACTGATTGGCATTGGATGCTGTGGGCGGGGGCGGGACTGTGGCGGACGTGCAGGCGCAGCACTCCCGACTCCCGCGCAGACCGTACACTCCAGCATGCTGTCTGCAAGCCGAGCTCTGCACACTGCCAGCACGCTAAAGCTATCTCCGCAAGCCGAGCTCTGCACACTCCAGCCTGCAATTAGATGGGGTAAGTGCGGGACTTTGTCCCAACTTCAGGTGGGGGGGTCTGTCAGTGCCGCGAGCCCCTATCTGGGCTCTGTATGCTGCGATAAGGTGACTCTGTATACTGCTATCTGGGGCTCTGTATACTGCGATAAGGTGACTCTGTATACTGCAATATGGTGACTCTGTATACTGCTATCTGGGGCTCTGTATACTGCGATATGGTGACTCTGTATACTGCTATCTGGGGCTCTGTATACTGCAATATGATGACTCTGTATACTGCTATCTGGGGCTCTGTATACTGCGATATGGTGACTCTGTATACTGCTATATGGTGACTCTGTATACTGCGATATGGTGACTCTGTATACTGCTATCTGGGGCTCTGTATACCCCTATCTGGTTACTCTGTATACCCCTATCTGGTGACTCTGTATACCCTATCTGTGATGCTGTATACCCTATCTGGTGATGTTGGGCTGTATACTCCTGACAGAAGGGGTGGAAACAAAAAGGGGTGGGGCTTATTAGAAGTAGGAGGGGTCAAAAAGGAAGGACGGGTCTGGCCCCCCCATCCTAACATTTCACCAGCCGCCACTGGTGTGAACCCAGCCTAGTATATATTGCATCTTCTTCCCAGACATAAAATGTATTTCTTATTGATTTATTAATTTATCATGTAAGGGCACAATGGAGTTGATTTACTAAAGGCTGTGTATTTTGCAAGTGCAGTTACGCTCTACACAGTGCAGTTTCTCCAGAGATTATTGAATGAGGTGCAGCTCTGCTTGCTTCCATCATCCAATCATGCAACAAAATGTTGTTTTTTTATTTGTCTTGCATGTGATTGAGTATTCTTTGCAAAGTGAAGCTTTGCCTCATTTAATAAGCTCTGGAGCAACTGTTGACTCATGATGATTTGCCTATACATTGCACCTTCTAAAAATGACCACAAAAAGGCAGCAGTGTTGTTTTATATTGCACTTCCTAAAATTGACTTCAAGATGGTAGTAGTATTGTTGTATAGTGCACGTCTTAAAATGTTACCACAAGATGGCAACAACATGGCAAGTTCACACATCGTAGAATTCACCACTAACTAGAAGTAATATTTCCAAGTGTTTCTGAACATTGAGGGGATTGTTCACACATGCTTAACAGGTTCCCGCCCCTTTTGCCCCTTTGGGAGGGCATCATATGACATCTTCTCGGTCACGCCGCTTGTACACACCCCTGGGGGTGTGAAGACCAGCGATCAGTGGTGAGCTGTGTCCCCCGGACACAGCACATCACCGATCAGGGAAAAGAGCCAATAAAATTGACCCTTCAACCATGTGATCGGTTGTGACGGGACCTGTCACCTGTTTACCTGTGTGCACCCCCCCGGACACAGCACATCACTGATCAGGGTAAAGAGCCAATTAAATTGGCCCTTTACTATGTGATTGGCTGTGTCAATTCACAGCCGATCACAAATGTAAGCAAGCAGCGGTAATTCCCTGTTACCGGCTTCTTCTCCTCACATACCGACCTTGTGTGAGGAGGAAAACCTAGGAACAGTGAGTTACCACTTAACCCTTTGTGTAATGTGCCCATCAGTGCCCTGATTGCCCTGCGTGTCTGTCAAAGCAGCCTGTTGTATCTATCATAGCAGCACATCAGTGTACCTGTTGCGCAGCCCATCAGTGTACTTGTCAGCACAGCCCATCAGTTTACCTATCACAGCAGTCCATCAGTGTACCTGTGGCAGAAGCCCAATAGTGTACCTGTCAGCACAGACCAGCGGTGTACTTGTTAGCGCATCCCATTAGTGAACCTGTCAGCGCATCCCAGCCCATCAGTGTACCTGTCAGTGCATCCCATCAGTGTACCTGTCAGTTCATCCCCTCAGCAGTGGCGGCTGGTGGGTTTTTCTTTTGGGGGCAGCAAACACGCACCCCCCTCCGGGCGCCTGAAGGCACAGCACTGACAGCACACACAATGTCCTCCATCTGTATTGTTTCTAAACTACATTTCTGTCTTCCAGCGGAACTGAACATGGCCTGTTTAATGACAATGCTTCTGCCTGCCATCTGGATTGTTTATCAACCACATTTCTGCCTTCCAACTGCATTGACCTCGGCCTGTTAATCGACCATGTTTTTTTGCCTGCCACTTGGACTGATCTTTTGCCCTGCTACTGTAGTAGTAGGATTCAAGATAACACAGGGACCTCACAAAAGTCAGGGGCTTCAGAGTAGTGTTCCAAGTACAGAAAAACAGTTTGGTTTCTCTGGGTTTTGTAATTCCTGGATCATGGTCTATTAGTCCAGAGGCTTTGAAGAGAGTGGGTGGAAAAAAGCTTCTACACCTGTGCCTAGGTCTTACCTGACCGAGGCCCTAAGCCTGATGTTCATGCCTGCTGCCTGGACCAATACTTTGACTGTGCTGACCATAAATCTGCCTGCTGCCTGTAATGACACAGGACTTTTTTTTTTCTTTTTTATATTCATTTTATTTGGTATTCACAAACGAAAACAATCTTGTACCTAGAGTTGATTTGAGAGAGAGACCATTTCTTAACAGCTCAGTACAGCAATAAAACAATAATCATAATAATAACAAGCAGATATATATGTTAGCTGAGATAACACTTTTGCAAAGTAGGGACACGGGGGGGGGGGTAAAAAGGGGAGTTAGGGGGGATAAGGGAAAGGGGGGGTAAGATGCGCGCTTAGACCTGATGGTGGCTTAGTCAGGTAACTTCGGATAGCACGGGCGACCAGGGCATCTCCGCCTCCCCCCCAAAGAGGGGGGAGAGAAGGGGAGGGCCCCGTCCTCATCCAAAACTAGGGAAGGGTTTGTATCAGGTTCCAAAGTAAACAACAAGTATCGGTTTGCTAACTAATTGGGGTTAGCTTGTGGTAAACATAGCGGATAAATGTAAGGAAGGTGAAGGGTATATTTGCCAGAGTATATTTAGCCCAAAAAGGGTGGTAGAGTTCATCAGGGAAGGTCTCTGGTATGTGGGTTATGCTCCTGGAAGCCCTGTAAAGTAGGGCGTAATGAGGGGTCAAAAGGGGAAGGGGGGTGTAAGTCCAGGCCCACTCATATGGAGGGGAAGTCCACAAGAAATTTCATCTTGATCCAGGGTTATAAGAAGTCTAAGGTCATTCAGCGAATTTTCGTTAAAGGTTTTATTAATGAAGGCTTGCCATCTCTGGAGGGCGTGTACGTTTGTAAGATGGGGGTGGTCCAAGTGTTTAGAAGGTCCCTTCGAAGCAAGAGGATTAGTTGATTTTGTATTTCAACCAACGTTGGAAGAGTAGGTGCGATCCAGTGTTTTAGGATAGCTTTTCTGGAGGCTAAAAGGCAGATATGTATCCATTGGTGAAAGCGGGGTTCTTGAGTAACGGGAGGAGTTCCAGTAGGGACTGTTTGGGGGTAGGCTCTGAGCTAAAAAGTATGAGCTGCGGGTCTAATGGGATGCTAATTGAAGTTACTTCTTTTATATATTCTATGATTCGCTGCCAGAAGGAGACAATTAATGGGCAATTCCAGAGGCGATGAAGTAGAGACGGCCTCTGGGTTGTGCACCATGGGCAAATTTTTTCGTTTCGTGGCGTTCCTGTGCTGTATAAAGGGTTGTATGCCCTATGAACAATCTTGAATTGTGTTTCCCTCCACAGTTCATTGGTGCAGATTCTGAGTGTTTTCCTGTATCCCTCTGATAAGGTGGTAGAGAAGTCCGTGGCAGGCAAGTCTCTAGACCAGGTTTTACCAGTTGTTGCATCCAGAGGTTTGGTGAAGGTGAGTAGCAAAGGTTTGTAAATTGCAGCTGTCGAGAAGTTACCTGATTCAATCAGGTTATAGAAAAACTTGTGCTTGAACCTAAGTTCTGGATTGGGGCAGATGGCTTTTACATAGGAAGCAATTTGGTGGATGTAAAAGTCGTGATGGGGAGCGAGGCGAAATTCCTCCTGTATGGACCGGTAGGGTCATATCAGGCCAGATCCTGTGTCGTATAGTGAGGCAATTTTGGAGAGTCCTTTTAAGTCCCAGGAGGTAAAGGTCGCATGTTGAGTAGAGGCGGGAAGCATCGGATTACCTCGAATTGGGATGTGTTGGGATATGTGCGGGGACACCTTTAGTCTTTTCCTAGCTTCCCTCCAGGCAATAACCGTACGGGGTTAGGTCTTGAATCCAAGTTCGTGTTCAAAAAGATATTGGACTAACTTAGTCCATTGAAGAGCTGTCGACGTTAAATGTTTGGAAACGATGAGTGGA
>BLSH010447242.1:54321-87555 GCA_018402905.1 Glandirana rugosa | reverse complement strand
TGAGCCAGTCCAGACCCGATCTTACTAGACATGATAAATTATATACTCTAATATGTGGGAGTCCGGCTCCCCCCTCGCCCTTCGGGAGATAAAGTTTGGGTAAGGCAATTCAAAATAGGAAAAATGGGGTCCTAAGATTCTCTATGGACTATATTAGTCGGGAATGCTGTGTTGCCTCCCCAATTAAACGAAATTTGCAAGAAGGAGGGCCCATAGGGATTTGCCGCAACACAGAATTCCCCCAAATAAACAAAGTATACAAAAAAGTGTCAAAAAAGAATTGGTAATTTATTAGATCAGGGTTAAAACCGTCACATGACGAGTAATGTGGTTGCCATATACAAACATAATAGTATACATATAAAAAAAATGAACCAAATGAAAACACAGGTAACAGTGTGGAAGCAAGCAAACCCTCAATTGGAGCAAATGGTCCTGGTGGTGAAGGTGCAACTTCCTCTCCTACATGTTTCGAAGTTATTTTAAGTTATGTAACAAACTTCTTCCTCAGGGAGAAAAGTCACTGTATAGCTTTGGTTCTCTTAAATTTAAAGAGAGCATACATCAGCTAAAGTTGAGCTGGGAGCCAAGGGTGTCCCCAAATTTTTGGCTAGAAAAATATCAATGTTTTGTATGACCAACAACCCCCAATGAGTGATGGGGGAGGGGAGTGTGAAAACAAAGGTAAAGAGTGGCCGACCCTGTTATATCCCTCCAGCGCTTCCACAGGTGTCCCCCACAAGAATCACTGTGGGGAGCAAATCCGAACCCAAATGGGAAGATGGACGGACCACTGTGTAGTAAGATAGTAGGCTAGTGCCAGGCAGTTTTGAAATAGATATAGCTGGAGAGATCTTAGCATTGAGAGATGAACAACACCTCAGCAGCCAACAGTTCAGATGTAGTAACAGTGTTGCACCTTCACCACCAGGACCATTTGCTCCAATTGAGGGTTTGCTTGCTTCCACACTGTTACCTGTGTTTTCATTTGGTTCATTTTTTTTATATGTATACTATTATGTTTGTATATGGCAACCACATTACTCGTCATGTGACGGTTTTAACCCTGATCTAATAAATTACCAATTCTTTTTTGACACTTTTTTGTATACTTTGTTTATTTGGGGGAATTCTGTGTTGCGGCAAATCCCTATGGGCCCTCCTTCTTGCAAATTTTGGGTAAGGCAATTCGGGGTTTTTTGCCCCTCCAGAGGAAGGAGGTTAGAGCTTTGTTAAGCCTTTGGATATCGACATGTTTGATTAAAATAGGAATTGTCTGCATAGGGTATAGAAGGTGAGAAAAGCTTACCATTTTGTACAGATGACATCTCCCAAAGAGCGAAAGGGGAAGGCCCCTCCATGCCTCCAATTCGCCAACAATTTTTTCAATTAAGGGGGGGTAATTTAGCGAGTAGATAGAGGCAGGATCTTTTCCAATGTTCACTCCCAGGTATGTTATGTGCTGGCGTGCAATTTTGAAGGGTGTAGAGTGGGTCCATGAGTCTTTCCCCTGTTTATTGAGGGGTAAGATCTCGCTCTTGGTGAAATTTATTTTCAAACCAGCACATTTTTGGAATGTTTGAAATATTTGCTGTATTTGGGGTATGTCTTTTTGGGGATTGGCCGTGAAAATTAGTATGTCATCCGCGAAAAGCGCAGTCTTTAGCTGTGCCTTGCCTATTTGGACTCCGTGCAAGGGGGCATGGATGTTTAAGAGGCGGGAAAGAGGTTCTAGTGCAATGTTGAATAGGAACGGGTACAAGGGGCATCCTTGCCTCATCCCTTTTTGTAGAGGAATGGATTCAGAAATTAGTCCTGCTGCTACTACTCTGGCTGAGGGGCTGGAGTATAGACTTTTGACAAAGTGGGTTATTTTGCCCCTGAAACCGAAGGCCTCAAGGGTTTTAAATAGCCAGTTAAAGTTTACATTGTCAAAAGCCTTCTCGGCATCAAGAGTAAGTATAGCTGTGTCTTTGGAGGGGTTGTTCTTAGCCCAGTCTAAAACCGCTATGACTTTTCTAATGTTGGCCGCCACCGATCTGCCTTTGACAAATCCAGCCTGGGCCGGATGAATTAAGTCTGGCAAGATGGTTGCAAGCCGGGTGGCAATTATTTTGGACAGGAGTTTTGAGTCTACAGTAAGTAGAGATATAGGTCGGTAAGACCCGGGCTCCATAGGGTCTTTGCCCTTCTTTGCTATCAGCTTGATGTAGGCTTGCTGGCCTTAGGGGTGATATGGGCCTCCTGCCCATATGTGGTTGAATACCTTGGATAGGGTAGGAGATATAAAGGTTTTGGTTAGCTTAAAAAATTCTCCTGTCAGCCCATCTGGGCCGGGGAGATTTGTTAGTGGCTAAAGACTTGATGGCATCCTCGATTTCTGCCTGTGAAATAGGGGCGTTCAGCGAGTCCAGTCGAGACTGGCTCACTTTCGATAGCTGAGCATGGCTGAGGAAGGTGTCCGCCAGGGACGGGTCTGTGTCTTCCTGGGTGTAGAGGGATTTGTAAAAGGAGTGTAGCACTTTGTTGATGTCTTGGGATCTTGTGACTATGTTGCCTTGGTCATTTTTGAGGGCTGTAATGTGTGTGGGTTGGAATTGGCCTCTGCTGAGCCTCACGAGGAGTTTGCCCGCCTTATTGCCATGTTTGTGCAAGTGGAGGTCGTAATGTGCGAATTTTATGCGCTCCTGACGTTCCGCCCATGTGTCAAATTCTAGTTTCGCAGTTTTCCATTCAGCTTTATTGACCGACGAGTTAGCGTGGATTAGCTTCTTTTGGGCCTCTCTAAGTCGCTGACTGACTGAGCTGTTTTTTTTGAGAGCCTCTTTTTTGTGGAAAGCCGCGTATGAAATTATTTTGCCGCGTAGGAAAGCTTTTCCCGCATCCCAAATCAAGTTTGGGTTGTTGAGATGCTCTCCGTTTGCTTCGAGGAATTCTTCCCATGCCTTCTCCAGGACTGTTTGTAGTTTAGTGTCTTGAGCTAAGAAGGAGGGAAAGCGCCAGATGTTGGGTGTACTCGTTGGGGACAGTACGTTCAGCGAGATTGAAATCGGGGCGTAGTCTGATATCACTATCTCATGGATAGCGGTATCTTCAATCTGTTGTAGGAGAGAGGATGTGACTAGGAGATAGTCCAGTCTGGCAAATGACTTGTGGGGAGGGGAAAAGTAAGTGAATTGTTTCTCGAGTGGGTGGGATGTCCTCCATGGGTCATGGAGTTGAGTTCCTGTGAGGAACTGTTCAAGTTGTGAAGGGGGTGAAGCATGGCTGCCTGGGGCCCGGTGGGTATAGTGAGTCTGATCCTCCTGTGTGTTGTGTACTGTATTGAAATCCCCCCCAATTAAATGGGGAGTGATTGGGTCTTTTAGGATCCATTGCGTGAGAGTTTGAAAAAAGGAGGAGGTAGGAGAGTTGGGGGCATATACATTGGTGATAATGTAGTTTTTGTTTTGGATCTGGAGGTGAAGGGAGATTAGGCGTCCAAAGGTATCATTTTCCACCGCGGAGACTGCGACTGCAAGCCTCTTGTGAAGGAGAATGGTCACTCCTGCTTTTTTGTCTATAGAGGGGGACCCAAAGACCTTGCCTACCCACAGTTTTTGAAGGCGCTTGAAGTCATCTGACTTCAGATGGGTTTCCTGTAGGAGGGCAACATCTGTATTGAGCCGTTTAAGGTGTCTGAGGACCTTCATGCGCTTGGATGGGGACCGAAGACCCTTGACATTCCAAGATATAACTTTTAGAGTATCGCCTTAGGTGATGGGGGGTGAAGTAAGTACGTCAGTGTGTATGTTAGTGTCACAAGAGCAAAGAGACTTAAGGTTGGTGATTCGGGAGAGAATTTAGTCCTGGTAGCGAACATGGGAGTGAGTCTGGAAAATAAAGGTAAACAGGGGTAGAGGGGGGAAATAACAATAACTGAAAAGTTAAACACACAGAAAACTGATAACATTATGCACTTCTCTTTTTTCCGTCTGGGTCTTACCAAACCTGAGTGGGTGTAAACGACAGTCCGGGGATTTGAAGTTGTTAGGAGATTGCTCCCACGCCCTAAATAGGTAGTGCTTGATTAGCGGCTTTGAGATAAACGTGGGGTAGCGTACAGCGTAGGGGCCTGCTGAGTGGTAGCGAAAAATGGTGTAGTAGTATAGTAGGGCCTCAATTAATGAGAGGAAGAGCTCTTGCCCGGGTAGTTGGAGCGTAGTCTCTTAGGAGGATCTTTTCTGGGACTCCTTTGTTCCCTTACCGCGGATAGCCATGTCCACTAGGTTGTCTCCAGGGTGATTCAGGGTGCGCCTGAGATAGTGATCAGCCTCGAATGGGGTATGGAAGGTCATCTGATCTCCACTTGGGGCCTGGAAGCGAAGTACTGCAGGGAAGGCCAGGGTAAATCTTATTCCTTGTTTGAATAGAGCCGCACATATGGGTTGGAAGTCTTTCCTTTTTGTTTGGAAACTTCTGCCGAATAATCCGCAAATAGCAAGACATTGGTGCCATCTATGGTGAGATTACGGGATTTGCGGAAGGCTTGGAGGATGGCCAGTCTGTCTGCATAGTTTAGAAACTTGACGATAACTGGTCTTCCTGTTTTTCTGTTGCTATCAGGGGTTCCAACTCTGTGTGCTCTTTCTACAATGCATTTGTGTGAAAGGCCTAAGGCTTCAGGGATGCGTGCTTCGCAGAGGTGGTGGAGGGCGTTATTGGGGAATGATTCCGGGAGGCCGATGACTCTTAAGTTGTTCCTCCTGGATCTATTCTCTAGATCCTGAAGTTTGTCTTGAATTACTTCATGGATCTTAGCATGTTGTTCCAAGGAGTCCGATAGCTGATAAAGTTCATCTTCAAGATCAGAAATTTGTGATTCTGCTTGTGATAGCCTTTTTGATTGCTCACCGAGCTCCCTCTTGATTTGCTGTGTGCCATTGTCGACTGCTGTGTCTACTGCCGTTGTGATGTTAGGCAATAGGATCGCCGCTACTGCCTGGGCAATCTGTTGGTACGTTTCCTGAGCGTTCGTTCCCAGCAACTGGTGTTGTTGGGGAGAGTGGAGCGGCTGAGCGATCGTTCCCAGCAGGTCCGAAGGTTGCGAGTCAACAAACTTTCCGTCGTATGTATTGTTGGCGGCCATGCTGCACGCGGACTGTGGAAGGCCTGGGGATGGTGAGCCATCAGAGGCGGCCGCGCTGGTGCGGGAGTTGGTGAGGAACCTCTCCATAGACCTCGGCAGCAGGTAACCCTCGGATTGCGGGGCTGGTAGGCGGTGGGAGCAGTTTTTTAGGGCAGATATTTCCCGGCGTGTGCCGGAGCTGCCACTCTTCACTCCTCACCCATCGGCGCCAGAACTGGAAGTGTCGACACAGGACTTTTTATAAACCATGTTCCTGCCTGCTGCCTGGACCCTTACCTTGGCTGTGCTAACCATATCTAGGGATGGGCCAAACGGACCCCTGTTCGGTTCGCACCAGAACTTTTGAACATTGTGGAAGTTCGGCCCCAAATAATGAACCCCATTAAAGTCAATGGGACCCGAACGTCAAAAATCAAAAGTGCCCATTTTGAAGGCTTATATGCAAGTAATTGGTCATACAATGGTTATAGGGGTCCGGGTCCTGCCCTGGGCACATGTATCAATGAAAAACAAAATTGTAAATAACGTCATTTTTAAATGAGCAGTGATTTTTTAAAGTGAAAGCATAAAAATGAAAAATTCTTTCCAATATAGTGCCTGAGGGTCTGCTTAGTCTACCTGTAAAGTGGCAGATCTACATGTCTACAATCTGCTGTAGCAATAATTGCATTTATAAAGCCAAAAAAAAGACATTTTTCCTGCAAGCTGCCTTTATTTTGTTCAGCAACAGCTGGGAAGCCGGTGTGTATGATGAGGCCACAATGTAGTAAACTGGGAACAAGATTAGAGATTTTTTGGATAAATTCTGGTGTCACTGTGACTTTGGATAGAAGTAACGTGTGCAGAAAAATTGGGCTTTGGGTGTCGGCAGTGCCTTCACACCATAGCCCTATAGAGGTGCTCTTCATGAAGGCAAGAATTGGCCTTTCTTTAAAAAAAAATTGCAATTATAGGCACCTGTCAAACAGGTGCAGAAAAATTGCTCTTTGGGTGTCTGTGGCGCCTTCCCATCGTAACCCTTTAGAGGTGCTCTTGATGAAGGCAAAAAAAATTGCAATGATATTTACCTGTCAAACAGGTGCAGAAAAATGACTCTTTGGGTGTCGGTGGCACCTTCCCATTGTAACCCTATAGAGGTGCTCTTGATGAAGGCAAAAAAAAATTGCAATGATATTTACCTGTCAAACAGGTGCTGAAAACTTGGTATTTAGGTGTTAATTGTGCCCATGAAACCTATACCAAAAACATTCTTCCAGATGAAATGATTGAACATCCTCAAAGCTAGGCAGCCTCGAAGTCCTGCAGAGATTCCACATACCAAAAACACTTGATCATGACATCTGCATCAGGGGCTTCATAGCTGGTAATCCAGGACTGATTCATTTTGATAAAAGTCAACCAGTCCATGGAATCTGTGGACAGACGCATTCTATGATCAGCAATGAAACCTCCTGAAGCACTGAATGCCCGTTCTGAAAGCACACTGGAAGCAGGACAGCCCAACAACTCAATAGCATACTGGGCAAGTTCTGGTCAGTGGTCTATTCTCATGACCCAGTAAGCCAGCGGATAGTCAACTGGAAAGCTCTGCATCTCTGTTTTGGCCCCAGAGGTATTCATCCACCATGTGATGCAGACGCTGCCGATGGGATGTGGAAGCTGACAGCCCTGAGCGGTGAGGACTAAAAAAATCTGAAATGCATCACTTAGGTGGACGCCTTCTCCAACGCTCCTCTCTTGACCAACCTATGTTTTCCACAACACTGTAACCTACTAGAGTCGGGAAAATGTTCAATAAAATCCTCTTTAACGTGTCCTCGAGAGATTTAATCTTCTGCACTCTCTGTGGGGATGGGATGAGTTCTGAGACCTTCCTCTTATAACAGTGGTCAAGGAGGGTTGCCAACCAGTAATGATCCTTCTCCTTTATGCCACATATTCTAGGGTCCTTTTGAAGAGGACTTTGAAGAATGAGGTTGCCTATGCGCCTCAAATTTGCCAAGGCTTGAGAAGCGGACTCCTCGGGGTCACTCAGGATGACAGCACCTGGTACTTCCTCCTCCCAGCCACGTACTACTTCCAAGAGTCCTGGGGTTGGAAAGCCATCGCTTACAGCTTGACGCATGTCTTCTTCTTCTTTGAAGCCTACGAAACTGCCAGAATCCTCATCCTCCTCCTCTCTCTCCTCCTGTGTGTTCTGTGACATAGGAATGATTGTGTGTGGATAAAGTTGGCCTTGAGAGGAAAGTACGTCCTCCTCTTCCTCCTGCTGCTCTGCCTCCAGTGCCCTGTCCATAATGCCACGCAGAGTTTGCTCCAGCAGGAACACAACAGGGATTGTGTCACTGATGCATGCACTATCATGGCTCACCGTCCTTGTGGCCTCCTCAAATGGTGACTGTACAGTGCATGCATCCTTAATTATCAGCCATTGGCGTGGGGAAAAAAAGCCGAGAAGCCCTGAGCATGTCATCGTGCCATACTCGCACAGGTACTTGTTGATGGCCCTCTGCTGCATGTATAGCCGCTGCAGCATTGCCAAAGTCGAGTTCCACCTGGTGGGCATGTCACAAATCAGGTGGTTTACGGGCAGGTGGAATTGCCACTGAATTTCAGCCAACCAAGCACTGGCTGGTTGGCTGAAATGGCTACAGACTACAGACTCTTCTGGCCAGCTTTAGCACATCTTCCAACCCTGGGTAAGTATTTAGGAAATGCTGCACCACCAAACTGAGGACATGTGCCAGGCATGGCACATTTGTCAACTTTCCCTGTCTAAGGGCGGACAGGATGTTTGAGCCATTATCACACATCACCATTCCTGGCTCCAGCTGACATGGTGTGAACCACCTCTGGTCCTGTCCCTGCAGAGCTGCAAGAATCTCTGCTCTGGTGTGGTTCCTGTCCCCTAGACACACAAGCTGAAGCACTGCATGGCACCTTTTAGCCTGACTCATGGAATAGTCCTTTGAACGCTTAGGGGGTACCTGATGTTCATAGGACATTTCTTCAGAGGAGGGCATGGAGGTGGCGCAGGAGGAGGAGGGGGTAGAGCTAGGGCCTGGCACACCCTGTGCTATACCATCATCCCTGTCAGTGGAGGCTGCTGAGAGGTAATGACTCGGTATAGCAGGGGCAGACTGAAGTAGGTAAGGAGGAGGAGGAGGGACAGATTTGTGTCCCTTTTGTTTGGCTTTTAGGTGCTCTTGCCAACAGGTTGAGTGGTTTGACGTTAAATGCCTTGGTAAGCATGTGGTACCCAAATGGCTGGTGTTTTTGCCATGGTTGGTGTGCCTGAGACACAGTTTGCAGATAGCAAAATTGAGATCTGCCTCAGATGTGCTGAAAAAGGCCCAGACAGCTGAGCTTTGGGAAGTGGTCCGGGAGAAACAGCTGCAGAATGTGATGGAATAGGGTGGCTGCTCTCTACTCTTTCTTGATGTCGGCCTACTTGGGGTTGTGCCACCTCACCTTCAGTTACCTCCTCTGCTCTATCTGGCACCCAAGTCACATCAGTGACCTCATCATCATCATCATCATCTCCATCTCCTGCATCTTCATCATCATCATTACCACTGGTGACAACTTGGCGATACGCTGCAGTTGGGGGAACATCAATGCCAATTTGTCTACCAGTGTTCTCCCCTCTCTCTAGGCTCATGTTCCTGTCATCCTCAACCCCAGAACCAACATCTGAATCCAGTAATGGCATCATCAAGGAGCAAGTGGCTGATGCTGTGGTCAAATAACTCAGCTGACTCCTCCATGGCTGATGTTGGGGCTATGGCAGGAATAGATGTGGACAAGGAGGAAGGTTTATCCACTCTGGCAACTGCAGGGGACTGCATACTTGTCTCTGCTTGCGTGACAGAGGATGAGGAGGATGAGGAAGGTATAGTAAACCAGTCCGCCACCTCCTCTGCATGCTGTGGCTGGATGCCAAGGGCAAACTCACTAAACAGAGGAAATGATGCTCTACCTGAGGACTGACCACCATGTCCACCTTTTCTTGTGGACACATTTGTCGCTGGCCCCCTTACAGTGCCAAGGGAACTTTTGCCTCTCCTTGTTGTCCTCCCAGACATTATTGGAAGGGGGGGGGGGCGGTGCTTATTAGCAAATGTAAAGAAGAAGTGGAAATTTGTACATAGATGCACTTTACTGTAAAGTGGTGTTGGGTGCACTTTCATTTTAGTACTTACACTACACAGACACACTCCACGGATACACTATAATATATTGCAATATAATGCATCAAAAGTACAGAACTATATGGCGTTAAACTTGCAGTAACGCACATAGAAGTAAATGGGGTTAAACTTGCAGTAACACACAAAACTATATGGCGTTAAACTGGCAGTAACACACACAGAACTATATGGCGTTAAACTTGCAGTAACGCACACAGAAGTAAATGGCGTTAAACTAGCAGTAACGCAATAAAATAGACAGTGTTCAACCTTCACTACACTGATGCTATCTGAACTGTCCCTACTCTAGCTATACACTAATGTAAAGGTTAGTGACACGGTCTCACTACACTACACTGAAATTATCTGAGCTGTCCCTACTCTACATATACACTAATGTATATATGAATGACAGGTCTCACTACACTACAGTGAAACTATCTGAGCTGTCCCTACTCTAGCTGCATATTATGCAAAGCTGAATGATGGTCCTCCCCACTACACTCACACTGTCCCCTAGAGTGACACTAAACTAATATTCTACACTGACAATTGAAGCACAATAGCACAGTATAGCACACTAACTAACTAATAGTACTGAACAGAGCCCTGTTCTATCTCTCTCCATGCTGAAATCACACTGAAAATGGCTGCCATTGAATGAATACTTTTATACTGTGGGGCAGGAATGAGCCATGATTGGACAAAGTCATGATGACAGTGTCCAATCATATCTCTGACAGTGCTCTGTGCCCTGATTGGCTGAAGCTTTTACTGCTTCAGCCAATCAGGGCTTGCAATGCACTGTTCAGCGCCGCAATGCATTGCAGTCAGTTCAGGGGCCAAACAAATGGTCGGATGTCCCGTTTGTTCGGCTGTTCGCCAAATGACCGAACAACGAAAGTTTGGCCCGAACTTATGCTCGGGTGGAACCGTTCACCCATCCCCCAACCATATCTCTGCCTGCTGCCTGTACTGACCCAGGACTTTTTATGGACCATGTTCCTGTCTTCTGCTTCCTTTGGCTTTTGCTGACCACATCTCTGCCTGCTTCCTGGATCAATGCTCTCCTCTACAACTGCTCTACTAAAACCACAGATAATCTTTTTTCTACTCTTTCTTCAGCTCTACTGTGAAAAAGTCTCACACATGTAGTATTGCCATACTCAGGAGGAATAGTAACATGTATTTTGGAGTGTAATATTCTTTCCCTCATAGAATATACATTGGGGTATTTGCTTTCCAAAATGTGGTCATTTTGTGGGTGTTTCCAGTGTCCTGGTGCTCAAGGGCCTTCAAATGTGTGAGAGGCAGTTAGGAAATCAGATGTGTAAATTATGCTCCTGAAGGTGCTCCTTGGATGTTGCGTCTCTTTATAGTCTCACATATGTGGTATCGCCATATTCAGGAGGAGTGTCAGAATGTTTGGGGTGTAATTGCAAGTATGCCTATGCCGTGTAAGAGAAATAAGTTATTAATATGACAATTTTGTGAAAAAAAAAATTAAATTTGTACATTTTCCAAAGAATTGTGGGAAAAAATTGCGAGTTCAAGAAACTCACCATGCCTCTTGCTAAATACCTTGGACTGTCTACTTTGCAAAAAGGGGTCATTTGGGGGGTCTTTTTATTGTCCTGGCATTTTAGGGCCTGAAAAATTGAGATATCAGTCAGTACATCAGGATTGATCAATTTTCAAAGATAAGTACCATAGCTTGTAGACTCTATAACTTTCACAGAGACTAAATAATATACACTAATTTCGGCTATTTTTACCAAAGAAATGTAGCAGCATAAATTTTGGCCTAAATTTATAAAGAAAACTACTTATTTGCAAAATGTTATAATAGAAACTAAGAAAAGCGATTTTTTTTTTTCAAAATTTTTGGTAATTTTTACTTATATCTCAAAACATGAAAAACCCAGTGGGGATTAAATACCACCAAAAGAAAGCTCTATCTGACTCAAAACATGATAAAAATGTAGTTTGGGTACAGTGTTGCATGACTGAGCAATTGTCATTTAAAATGTGAGAGCAGAAAGGGGGTAAACATGCCCTGTATTGATATATTCAAAAAGGGAGACCACACTCCAAAGTCCCAGGAAAGTGTTTAATATGAATCGTCCAAGGTAAATGGTGATACAGGCAGAGGTGACAACACAACTATAGGGGTTAACGCGTTTCACGGATCTGTAGTCCGCTTAGTCATAACCTACATCTCAGAGCCAAACACAGTGAATAAATATAGAGTGTACATGTGAAAATAATTGTTAATTGATGGCTCATTACGAGTACAAAGCAAGCATGTCAGTAATGGTAAACAGGTGTGCATCATTGATTAACTCAAAGTGATTAAGTCAGAGAAAAGACACCCGTTGAAGGATAGGATAAAAATCTATGTGTTAATGATCTGACCGTGAGGATCGGAGAAGACCGACACTACGGAAGATCATATATTAAAAACATTGTACAATTGTACAAGATATGTAAAAGATACAATATAACAGGAGTGGAAAAACATAATGTATAAAAAAAAATAAATAGTAACACTGTATGATATTAGAAATATCCAGAAACATAGACACACCAACAATAGGAAGTAGCTTCGTACCCCGAATTCAGTGACATATGTATAAGAAACCCCAGCAAGTGTTGGCATTATAACATTTGAATTGTCATACCTAAAAAGAAAGACCATAGTGTTTAGCTGAAACCAGCAACGCTAGGTATCCTCCAATAGTGTATGGTATGTGTACAAATCGTGTACTGTCATTGCCATTCAAAATCGTAACTGTATGCATCTGTGTCCGGCATGCAAAACTAGCAGTATCAGGACCTAAGAGCGAGTTGGACCCGGTAACAAAGTGAACAGACACACAAACTAGAAGACTAAATCAAAAAGCAATGTATAAAGTATACAGAAAAAGTATACATGGCAACACGCACATTGTACAGAACATATCACTATTGGGGATCAGCAGATGTCTTCATATATTGAGATTGTGATGATATTGTCAGTTCTATGTATCAGTCAGTGTACTACATGAGAATGCTTGCAAAAGAAACGGAAACATGTGTAAATGTCGGAGTTTAAATTCTTATATTCATGTATTGTGTGACTGCAACATCCCAATATAGGGGAACTATTATTGAGAAATAGTAAAGAAATATATCAAAATAAAATCTTGCTCCCCTTCTAAGGATGTTACTATGTGATTATTGGATGTACAAAAACCCAAAGCAAGCTCACGCACCAGATCCGATTACATGGAATCACCCAATGGGAATAAATACAGTCCCATTAGGTGGTTATCAAACAGGACTACAATGGGGTGGAGGAGACCTCTATTCAAACAAGGGCTAGACATTCGTATTGACAAAACAGAAAAAGGAACAAGCAAAAGAAGTGTACGCTATTAAAAAGTGAATAGTTCCTTAATCTAATGTACAATAGCCCTATACTGGATGTATATTCCAAAAATTGGGGTGCATATGCATAGAAGATGTTAATTGGTGGTTAGTTTTCGTAATAATGTGAAACATCCCATTCAAAATTCATGCCTCTAGGAATGCGACTTTGCAACTTGTAAATCCAAAATACCTCCCTCCTGCATAGGCGACAGAACCTGTCACTGCCACGAGAGCACGTTGTGACCCGTTCGATCACCTGTACACGCATGGAGGTATTGCCGTGGTGTAAATTATTGAAATGTCTGGCCACATTGGTGGATTTGAGCGTTCTAATATCCGCCAGATGTTCACGGAATCTGTCACGCAGCCTTCTGGTGGTTCTGCCCAGGTATTGACAAGGGCAGAGAACGCATGTGATCAAATAGACAATGAACATAGTATTACAGTTGAAGAATAAATCTATTGAATATTGTCCATTGTCTATAGATGAACAAAAAGTATTCCCTGGAAGGATATATTGGCAACATGGGCAGTCTCTTGTACCACATTTGTAGTTGCCTTTACAGTGTAGCCAAGTAACTGAAGATTGGACAGTGTTCTAGGAGGTGAACATACTTGGAGAGAGCATGTCTCCCAATGTCCTAGAACGTTTGGCAACCACATTGATGCTGGAGTCCAGGATTTGGGAGCATATGCTGTCTGCATACAAGATTGGAATGTCTTTTTGTATAATGTGTTTAATTTGGGAAAATTCAGCACTATAGTCAAGGACCAAATGTGGTTTATTATCCCGACATGAGGCCACCAATGGAGTCGTAGAGCATCTATTAGATATTCGGGAGGTCTGAGGTTTGGAGCCCATTCCGCTGTTTTTCACAGTGGTGTTCCTAGGGGCAAGTAGAATGCCTCTGCTAGAGATTTTAGCTCGATAGTATGCTCTATGAATCATCCACTTAGGGTAACCCCTTTGTTGGAATCTCATAGATAATTTCTTTGACTCTAAATCAAAAGTCGCATCGTCACTACATATGCGTCGAAGTCTTAGAAATTGGCCTACCGGGATGCTTTTGATGTTGTCTGCGGGGTGGTTAGAGGAGACATGAAGGAGGCTGTTACCAGCCATGGGCTTTCTAAACAGATTACATATGACTTTGTTCCCACTGCCTGATAGACTGACATCCAAAAAGTTTATGTTGAGCGGATCAAAGGCAATTGTAAATTTAAGATTGAAAGTGTTCGAATTAAGTTGTACCAAGAAATGGTCGACTGGAAGAGACTTTTTACATATCAAGATCAGGTCATCAATGTACCTATAGTATAAGTTGATGTGTGACCTGCATTCATTTCTATCTCCAAAAATGTGTGTGCGCTCCCACCATGCCATGTATAGGTTAGCTAGGGATGGTGAGAACTTGGCTCCCATTGCTGCTCCGCATCTTTGGAGATAGCAAGTTCCATCGAACTGAAAGAAATTGTGAGTGAGTAAATAATGGAGTACCTTAACTACAAAGTGTTGGAGTTCAATGGACATTTTGGTAGAATAGCAGAGCCAAAAACTGACCGCCTCTAATGCAAGGTGGTGGGGGATACACGGGTATAGACCCACCACGTCGCATGATACCCACATATAGTTTGGTGACCAAGGCTGTTTTTCCATAATACTAAGTAGATGACTGGTATCACGCAGATATCCAGGAAGGAAATGTACTATGGGCTGTAGTTGGCCATCTAGCCATTGGCCCAGTTTTTCATTGAGAGACCCTATACCGGATACTATGGGTCTACCTATAGGGGGATGCTCAGGTTTATGTATTTTAGGTAAATGATGAAAAATTGCCATTATAGGGTACTTGGGTATTAATGAGGTGGCCTGTGTGGGGGTAAAGGCCCCTAAATGGAGACCTTCATTGATTAGACTGGTCAGCAGACCCCTGTATCGTTTAGTGGGATCCTCCTTAAGTATTGAACAGGTAGATTTATCATTTAGTTGTCTGCATGCCTCCAGGCAATATTGTTCTGAGTCAAGGACCACCACTGCCCCGCCCTTATCAGCATTCCGGATAACGATATCGGGGTCGCTGAGCAGCTGATTGAGAGATAGCCGCTCGTCGCGTGTTAAATTATCCCTTGGCCTAATTGATGTGTGTATGGATCTGGCCAGATTGAACAAATCTTTTTCTACCAATTTCTGAAAAGAATCCATTTCTTTACAGCGTGACTGTATAGGATAAAATGTAGAGGGGGCCTTTAGGGGGACCCAAAAAGGGCCACCCTGATCAGGTGACCCCTCAATTTTTTCTATGCTCTCGCTGTTCAGAGATTCTAAATCCGCCAAAGTACAACATTCTTGAAAGGTAAATTTACAAAAGTCTTTCGAAATGTCCGTATATGTGGCAGAGTCTGTTGCATCCCTACTATATGTGTCCGTGTCTTCTGATGAAGCACTTGAAAAGTGTCTACGAAGAGTGAGGTTCCTGGTGAAGCGATTAACGCTTAAAATTGTTTTAAATGGATCGAAGTGTGTAGTTGGGCAAAACCCTAAACCTTTGCTTAATACAGAGGTTTGTCCTGTTGTTAATGTCCTGCTGGAGAGATTGATTACATTGGAGATCTCTATTTCTTCTGTACCTGCGGTCTGAGGGAATATTGACCCTGGGCTCCATTTCCGGTTCCGTTTCCCCCTCTCCTGGTCCCCCCTCTCCTGGTCCCCTCTCCTGGTCTTTTTGGGGGGCCCTTTTTCTTCTTTTGTGTTGGTTTTTTGGGAGTCTGCTAGTTTTTTGAACATGTAGTAGCAGTGCTGGATCGAGACTGTATATCAGAAATGGATGTTAGGTCACCAGAGGTGTCTGATCCTGTGGAGGCAACGGTGTCCTCCACGGAATCAGATTCAGGGTCTGAAAAGCTAACTCACTTCTTCAGATGTGTGTTGCGATACTTGAACTGTTTATTACTGGGTTTCCAGTTGTATACGATGTCTAGGTCGTAATCAAGCTTGTCACGCAACAATTTATCTTTTTTGCCTTCAATGATCCTGGTCTCCATAGCATTAATTTTATTGTTAAGAGACCGGTCTAGCTCCTCAAACGCTGCATTATCCTTAAGTAATTGTATTTTCTGTTGGTACACCACAATCTCAGATTGGAGTTTATTCAGTTCCATTTCTCTAGAGGATATAATGATTTTCATTAATTCCATGGAGCAAGTGGACAGCGTGTTGGTCCATTCTTTTTTAAGTGCCTCATTAAATAGCTCCATGGTAGGGAATTTCTTTATTCTTAATCCCCTGGGGATCCGCTCCAAGCTAATGTATTCAAATAGGGTGGTTTTCTCCCAAAATGCTTTCACCTCTTTTTCAAGACATTTCTCTAGTTTACGGAACAATAGTTTCATTTGTCCCAGTGAGTCCCCATGTTCCTGTGTGAGAGGCAATACCTCCTCCATGCGTGTGCAGGTGATCGAACGGGTCACAACGTGCTCTCGTGGCGGTGACAGGTTCCGTCGCCTATGCAGGAGGGAGGTATTTTGGAATTACAAGTTGCAAAGTCGCATTCCTAGAGGCATGAATTTTGAATGGGATGTTTCACATTATTACGAAAACTAACCACCAATTAACATCTTCTATGCATATGCACCCCAATTTTTGAAATATACATCCAGTATAGGGCTATTGTACATTAGATTAAGGAACTATTCACTTTTTAATAGCGTACACTTCTTTTGCTTGTTCCTTTTTCTGTTTTGTCAATACGAATGTCTAGCCCTTGTTTGAATAGAGGTCTCCTCCACCCCATTGTAGTCCTGTTTGATAACCACCTAATGGGACTGTATTTATTCCCATTGGGTGATTCCATGTAATCGGATCTGGTGCGTGAGCTTGTTTTGGGTTTTTGTACATCCAATAATCACATAGTAACATCCTTAGAAGGGGAGCAAGATTTTATTTTGATGTATTTCTTTACTATTTCTCAATAATAGTTCCCCTATATTGGGATGCTGCAGTCACACAATACATGAATATAAGAATTTAAACTCCTACATTTACACGTTTCCGTTTCTTTTGCAAGCATTCTCATGTAGTACACTGACTGATACATAGAACTGACAATATCATCACATTCTCAATATATGAAGACATCTGCTGACCCCCAATAGTGATATGTTCTGTACAATGTGCGTGTTGCCACGTATACTTTTTCTGTATACTTTATACATTGCTTTTTGATTTAGTCTTCTAGTTCGTGTGTCTGTTCACTTTGTTACTGGGTCCAACTCGCTCTTAGGTCCTGATACTGCTAGTTTTGCATGCCGGACATAGATGCATACAGTTACGATTTTGAATGACAATGACAGTACACAATTTGTACACATATCATACACTATTGGAGGATATCTAGCATTGCTGGTTTCAGCTAAACACTATGGTCTTGCTTTTTAGGTATGACAATTCAAATGTTATAATGCCAACACTTGCTGGGGTTTCATATACATATGTCACTGAATTTGAGGTACAAAGCTACTTTCTATTGTTGGTGTGTCTATGTTTCTGGATATTTCTAATATCATACAGTGTTGCTATTTTTTTTTTTGATACATTATGTTTTTCCACTCCTGTTATATTGTACCTTTTACATATCTTTGTACAATGTTTTTAATATATGATCTTCCGTAGTATCGGTCTTCTCCGATCCTCACGGTCAGATCATTAACACATAGGTTTTTATCCTATCCTTCAACGGGTGTCTTTTCTCTGACTTAATCACTTTGAGTTAATCAATGATGCACACCTGTTTACCATTACTGACATGCTTGCTTTGTACTCGTAATGAGCCATCAATTAACAATTATTTTCACATGTACACTCTATATTTATTCACTGTGTTTGGCTCTGAGATGTAGGTTATGACTAAGCGGACTAGAGAGCCGTGAAGCGCGTTAACCCTTATAGTTGTGTTGTCACCTCTGCCTGTATCACCATTTACCTTGGACGATTCATATTAAACACTTTCCTGGGACTTTGGAGTGCGGTCTCCCTTCTTGAATATATTGCTACCCTGACTGGCGGTTGTCTGGACCTGCACCTGATCTCCTGGATTCATTTACTATTCCACACCTGGAGCGGGCTTTCTACTTTCCTTGTTCATGCCCTGTATTGAAGTTGTTAATATAATCTGCCTATAATATGGAGGCCATATAATCTGGCGAGTGGAGTTCTTATAGGTCCTATGTCATGTAGATGGACACAGAGTGCAGATTGAAGGAATCTACATATTCATACACATTCCAAATTTCTTCTCTATGTTTGGACTTTTTTGTTTTAAGGGCTATTTGCAATATTTTTGAAAACACACTTCAATTTACCTTGATTTATATGTATATCTTTTTTAAGGTAGGATTGATTTTTAGCACTGTGAGCACCTTTTGAAAATTTTTGCTTTAGAGTGTTCCTGTGATACTGTATGTACTGTATTACATAGACTGGGGGGGGGGGGGGGGTATTGATAGAGAGATAGAGTAAGCTGCCCTCCCCAAATTAGCATATGCAATAGGAGGTTCCCCCGTAAGGGTTTATTGGCAGCGATAATAATACAAAATGTAGTTATTATTAGTAAAAAAATGCTTTTTTGTGGTTTGATTCAAATATCAAAATGTATTTTACATTTCCATAAACAAGTGAAAATTAGAATGATAAAAACATGAGCTCTGATTGTGCAAACAAGGGACCTATACATCACATATACAATGTTACAGTATTGTAGTGAATGGATCATATACGATACAGCGGTGGCTGCGTCAAAAGCCCCAATGTGTTTCAACCTTTTAGAGGTTTGTAGGTCTTCCTCAGGGGGAATGATCCCTTTCTAAAAAGACATCAAAAGGACTACTTGAGCATTTACACCGAAGTCAAACATATATCATGTATTATACATGTGTAAGGCTTATATTTACCACTGAACATTGCTGTGTGGCACCAGTCCCAAAAACCAGAGTATGGTTAAAAACAGATCAGCAGGTATTGGCTCAGTTGCGCTGTCCCCGCTCCCATAGCCCGGAACCCCGTTTCCACCTCGGGACTTGCAAGAGGTCACACATAAATCCCTCTGCTGAGGGCTGCAATGAGCGGCGCTGGGAATTTGCAACCTATATTGAATTAATGTAAATATTTATAATGTCTATGTGACTTATTTTCACTGGTCAGGTTCGATTGATATTCCCATGTTGGTTAGTTTACATGATTCATAAAAAATAATTATAACTTCAATAATAAAATTTATGTAAATACAGTGCCAATATGTCTCTATGATTTGGAGTATCTTATCCATATTTAGCTTAATGAAAATATAGGTGTGTATGGTGTGAGTAGGGAAAAACAAAAAAAAATATTAAAATTTATGGTGATGTGTGTAAAGTGTGATTTCAACAAATGTGGGTGTGGAGAGTAGAAGATGCTGGTGCAGACAAGCGAAAGAGGAAAAGGTGAAAAGGTGTGAGTGCCATATACAAGTGACAAGTAAAAAAGGGAAAGAGGTAAGGAGGGGGGAAAAAGAAATGTAGCAAGGAGGGAAAAGAAGGGGAGGAAGGTGGGGGGGGGGACATGCTGATAAGTAAAATCTAACTGTGTAATGTGAGTGCAGAAGTGTGATGAACCCAGGAAAAGGAGAAATTCCCCTTATGGGGGAGGTTAGAGTGCTGTGATCTCAATGGGAAAAACAATCCACATTGGAGGTGAACTAGCCTGTTAATACTGCATATATACAGCGATACACAGCTAGTTCACCTCCAATGTGGATTGTTTGTTTTTCCCATTGGGATCACAGCACTCTAACCTCCCCCATAAGGGTATTTAACAATGTGGTTCACCAAAAACACCATTCTCCTTTTCCTGGGTCATCATGGAACATGCATTTTTCACACTAGCTAGCACATAACCCATCCACCTCCTGTCCCCATACTTTTCTTATTCCCCACTTTTCACCATCCTCACTCACATTACACAGTTTGATTTTACTTATCAGCATGATATGCATTGGTTTGGGTTTGTCTTGTTCTGGTATGCACCATTTACTTCAACACATCTGCACCTATTACTTCACAGTACATCTCACTATCCGTCATTCCCCTTCCTTTTTTCTTCCCTCCCCCTTACCCCCCCCCTTCTTTTTTCCATTTTTCCTCCCTTACCTTCTTTTTTCTGCTTGGTCCCCCCCCCCCCTTCTTTTCCCTCCTTGCTCCATTTCTTGTTTCCCCCTCCTTTCCTCTTTCCCTTTTTTTCACTTGTCACTTGTATATGGCACTCGTACATTTTCACCTTTTCCTCTTTCCCCCATCTGCATCTTCTACTCTCCACACCCACATTTGTTGAAATCACACTTTACACACATCACCACAATTTTTTTTTTTTCCCTACTCACACCATACACACCTATATTTTCATTAAGCTAAATATGGATAAAATACTCCAAAACATAGAGACTTATTTGCACCGTATTTACTTAAATTTTATTATTGAAGTTATAATTATTTTTTATGAATCATGTAAACTGACCCACATGGGAATATCAATCCTGGCTGGCCAGTGAAAATAAGTCGCAAAGACATTCAATTCAATATAAGTTGTGAATTCCCGGCGCAGCTCACTGCACCCCTCAACAGAAGGATTTATGTGTGACCTCTTGCAAGCCCCGAAGGGGAAGATGGGGTTCCGAGCTACGGGAGCGGGCACAGCGCAACTGAGCCAATACCTGCTGATCTGGTTTTTTTTTGTAAAATAGGTTTTATTGATTTTACAATTGAAAAACATGCAAAACAGTCCGCAATTTGCGGATTCCCCAATTGGGGTAACATAACATTAGCAGCTGCTGCAACAATATGTCTGTGTTGTCTCTTACTCTACATCACCCCCAAAAATGGGGGGGGACCAGTGGTGTACATTCATAAGCAGTTTGGTGTTATTACATAACCCTTGCGGACGGGCCCGTCAAACCCCCAATAAACATGTACCCCACATTCAGTCAGAGCACTCAGTTATTATTTCTCATAAAAAAAGAAAAAACAACAGGACCATCAATCTCTCTTCCCCTCAAAGATCAGAATCCATGTCCGTGGATGCCAACCACCCGCCCCAAACTTTTTCAAATTTGGTCAGAGCCCCTCTAGCTAGATATGTTGCCTTATACAATGGTATCACTTTATTTACCAATGACTTCCAAGTGAACAGCATAGGAGGTCGATCACTCTTCCATGCAATGACAATACGCTTCTTGGCATAATAGAGAAACAGCATTAGGAGTGTTCTAATGGCCCTTGTAGTAGCAAGATTATCAACCAAGTGCAACAGGCAGACCTCAACCGTGGGAGGGATCTTAATGGATGTGAGCGAGTCTATACACCCAGCTATCTCCCGCCAGTACACCTGTATGGGTGGGCATTCCCAGAAAATGTGCATGAAATCAGTCTGCAACCTTGAACAGCGCCAGCACCCTGAGGGCTGCGACCCAAGCATCTTTGCCAATCTAGAAGGAGTGAGGTAAGCTCTATGAAGAAATTTAAACAAAATCAACTGATCTCTAGAGGACACCAAGCTTTTGAATGGGGCTTCCCACATATCATCCCAATCATCAGAATCTATACCAGGAGCAGACCCCTCCTAGGCCCCCCTACATCTTTCCATAACCTGGGCTGTTTGCACAAACAGCTCCCTGTACAGGCTGGAGACTGGTTTGGTCAAGGATTCACTGCGGGTCATCAGTTCAAGGTCACTGAGCCCAAGCTCCAGGGCACCACCCCCAAATTGAGAGGAGAACGCATGCCTCAACTGAGAAAACCTAAAAAGATGTGAGTTAGGGAGATTGTATCTATCCTTAAGCTCGTCAAAAGTCATCAAAGTGCCGTTGGAGACAACATGGCCCAAAGTCTTTATGCCGTACCTAGTCCAAACCGTAGGGTCAGGGTGGTCGAGAAAGTGTTCGAAGTTTGGATTTCACCATAGAGGAGCCTCAGGTGAGTATCTGTGTGGCCTCATGGGTCTCAGCCCCTGGGCAACTGACCAGGCCCTGATCATTGCACGCATAGAGGGAGTGATAGAGCGATATTGTGTGGGGATTTCAAACCTCTATAGACCAAATGGGCCAGTGCCTCGTAAGAGCCCACATGGACAGCCTCTAAAGGCAATGCAGCGTCATCTGAAGGGGCCATCAACCACCGATGTACAATTGTCAGCTGGCCTGCCAGGAAATAAAAGTAAAAGTTGGGCATTGCGAGACCTCCCTCCCCCAAGGCTGCTGTAAAATTTTTAACTGGATTCGTGGCGTCCCCCCATGCCATAGAAAGGATGATAGCATACTGTTAATGGACCTAAATACTGCCTTTGGGATCCAAACTGGAGAGTTCCTAAGAACATATAATAGTGAAGGTAGGATTTTCATCTTAATTAAGTTAATTCTTCCTATCAAGGACAGTGGTAGGGATTTCCAGCTATTTAGTTTCCTATTAAGAGTCTTCAACAGAGGGGAAAAATTGAGTCCCATGAAGTCCGTCACTGAATTAGTAATTTGTAATCCTAAATATTTAATCTGTGAGACCCATTATAGAGGGATGGTTGGATCAAGCTCTGCCCGAGCAGGGTGAGATGTTAAGGGGAGTATTTTAGACTTGGACCAGTTGACCTCGAGGCCAGAGACCAGCGTAAAGTCCCCCAGGACCCCAAGGGCTGCTTGAAGTGAGGGCCCCGTATCCTAAAGGAACAACACCAAGTCATCTGCATATAGGGCCGTTGTTTTGGTTATTGTGCCCACTCTAATGCCTTGAATTCGTGGAGAGGAGCGAAGTGCAACCGCTATTGGCTCCATGACCAGTGCAAAAATCCCAGGGGAAAGGGGGCAGCCCTGCCTCGTCCCCCTGGAAACCGAGAAAGCTCTCGAAACCTCCCCGTTCAGATGGATCGCCGCCTTTGGATGGGCATATAATAGGGAAATCCACCTAAGGAAGACAGGTCCGAATCCCATACGCTGGAGTACCACCATCATGTACTGCCAATCTATGGAGTCGAAAGCCTTCTCCAAATCAAAGAAGACCATAGCTCCCCCTATCTCCCCCTCCCGGACCAACTGCGTGTGCGTGAAAACTCTACGGATGTTAATGTCAGTAGCCTTATGGGGCATAAACCCTGTCTGGTCAGAGGATATTAAATGGTGCAGTACTGGCATCAACCTATTGGCTATCATTTTCGTAAGTATCTTGAGATCCATATTCAACAATGCTATCGGCCTGTATGAGGAGCATAGGAGAGGGTCCTTATCGGGCTTGGGCAACAGTACAATGTGGGCCTCATAAAAAGTCACTGGGAGGGTCTCTGTCTCTAAACAGTCAAGATATAGTTTTAACAGCTTGGGGGTCAGGAGATCAGAATATTGTTTGTACCATTCTGCCGGTATCCCATCAGGGCCCGGCGACTTGTTATTGTGAAAGGACGCAATTGCCTTCACCAATTCCTTTTCTGTAAAGGGACCTTCCAGCCCATCTGCTACCTCAGCGGGCAGGGTGGGCAGTGGAAGGGGATCTAACAGGTCCGTCAAGGATTGGAGTTCAATCGGTGCATACAGCTCTGAGTAGTAGGATGTAAATGCTTCCAAAATACCCACACCATCCCCTACCAGGCTACCATCACCCTGACGCACACAAGAAACAACTGTGACCATTCGGGTGTCAGCAGCCAGGTAAGCCAAAAGCTTCCCATTCTTATCTCCTTTTTCAAATAGGGACTCCTTAAACTACACTGCGTAAGATCCTGAAAGTGGACTAATATGTCTCTCCTGACCATCTGCAGTTCGGCCAAGGAAGTAGCCAAGGGTGAGCCCACATGGGTCTGGGCACACCGCTCCTCATGGTCCTGAAGTTCCTTTAGAATGGCGTTCTTTTCTACTCTAGCTGCTTTAATGGCAGAAACATAAGTTCCCCTGACCACCACCTTACCAGCATCCCATTACACAGGTGTGGTCACAGAGCCCTCATTCAACTCCCAATATTCTTTCAAACATGGAGACACCTGGGCCTCCACTGAGGGCTCCGTGACCCAGCCCGGGTGCAGTCTCCACTGCCCAAGGCCCTTGGCCCTGGTCAGTTTGAGAGTGACCCGGAGCTGGACGTGGTCAGACAGCCCTCCCACCAAATAACTTACCCCAGTGACCAAGGGAAGAAGCGCTGGGTTGGCAAGTGCCAAGTCTATATGGGAGGAGGAGGTACTGACATGGGAAATGTAGGAGTACCCCCTGGCCCCCGGATGTTTCCAACGTCACAGTTCCTCCAAAGCGGCGGATTCCGCCCAGCCACTGAGTTCCAGATTTCTAACCCTATTCGGGTTTGAGGTGTCCAAATCCTAATCCAAAATATTGTTAAAGTCCCCAGCTACCAAAAGTTTCAATGGGCCAAAAGTGGCCACCTTCTCAAGCACAGTATACAAAATCTGCCCATGAAAAGGTGGTGGTACATATACATTAGCTATTGCAACTCATTGAGTATCTATTTCCAAAATAACTATTGCATATCTCCCCTGCGGGTCGGTGACCACATGCTCCACTGTACAGGATAGCTTCTTGTGGATCAATATGGACACCCCCCATGCATAGGGGGAGTGTGTGGAGTGTATTGCTCTCTGTATCCAGTTCCTGTGCAGGGACAGAGTTCTACTACCGACCAGGTGGGTCTCCTGCAGGAGAATAACATGTGGGCTGTAGGCTTTTAAATACTGAAAAACTAGGGACCTTTTAAACTTTGAATTTAGACCCCGGACATTCCAGGACAAAATCTGGAGGTCACCCATTTACTTGGTCTGAGAATATAGTTAGGATCAGCCGAACATGGCCAAAGGGATGGGACAGGGGGGCAGGACCTGGGCACATGAGAGCACATCACACCAAACACCGGATAGCAATATCATAGACAACAGTGGAAATTTCCTAGACTTGCATTTGCGACACTGGAAGAAATTCTCCCAGAAAAATAAATTAAAAAAACAACACCTCCACAGTCCAGCAGCAGCAAAAAAACATACACAAGAAAAAATATAAAAAGTGGATTTACGATATCCTGGCATGGGAAGAACCAAGACAGTCCCCCCGACTCTTTGCAGACACTTACTGTGCAGGATGGGTTCTGTGGGAGCAGGATGGCGGCGGACTAATGAACGGATGGCGGGAGCTAAGGCAGTGCTGCGTCTGCTCTCTCTCACATCTCGGCCCTGCCCCCCTGCTGATCTGTTTTTAACCATACTCTGGTTTTTGGGACTGGTGCCACACAACATGTTCAGTGGTAAATATAAGCCTTAAACATGTATAATACATGATATATGTTTGACTTCGGTGTAAATGCTTAAATATTCCTTTTGATGTCTATTTAGAAAGAGATCCTTCCCCCGAGGAAGACCTACAAACCCCTAAAAGGTTGAAACGCGTTGGGTCTTTTGACGCAGCCACCGCTGTATCGTATATGATTCATTCACTGCAATACTGTAACATTGTATATGTGATATATAGGTCCCTTGTTTGCACAACCAGAGCTCATGTTTTTATCATTCTAATATTCACTTGTTTATGGAAATGTAAAATAAATTTTGATATTTGAATCAAACCACAAAAAAGCATTTTTTTTACAATAACTACATTTTGTACTATATTTTCTGCCAATAAACCCTTAGAGGGGGAACCTTCTATTGCATCTGTATGTACTGTATGTATTTTTTATTGAGGACTGATTTTGATCATTGTTATTTAATTATGGCTTTACAGTGATTTATGTATATTTAGAAAATCAAGCACTGCCTGCACTGTTTGGATTTGTTTTGTTTATATATTTTATATGAGTATTTAGCTGATACAGGTTGATTTTAGGGTGTGATAGCACTGTGTTAAGACATTATTTTCACATTTTATGTATTTATTACAGGTACTTATATAGCACCATCAATTTAGACAGCATCCAATTAACCGACCAGCATGTCTTTGGAGTATGGGAAGAAAACCACACAGGCACAGGGAGATCACACAAACTCCAGGCAATTAGTGTTGTGGTTGGCATTTGAACCTACATGCTGCAGGGTGTAAGTGCTAACCACTTAGCCACTGCACAGCCCTGCACAATTGCAGGTTTATCCATAATGCTAGTCATTCCATCCTCTATTCTTTTACCTAATGGCTGTATTATTTTGTTAAAGTTGTAGCAGCAACTACAAATGCACAACAAAAAATATTATTGCAGTATATCAGTCATTTGGACACTTAGAAGCATTATAAAGCATTGAACGCGACAACTACCAAACATTCACCCATTTTTAATTTTTACAAAAATATAGATTCTTCCCCTGCAGTGGGTACAACCAGCAAAACAAAACAGAATGGCTAGCTTTCTCTCATTGACAGTAGCCCTACAAGACCGAATATAGCTTTGTCTTTTCCCAGTGTAAGACTCTACATTAACGTAACCATATTTTCAAAATGAAATCCAGGGGACACTTTACTGACCATGCCCACTTTTGTTGGCAGAAAGGCAGGGGCATGGCAGTGGGTAGGTATAACAGCAACACATAAAACATGATGCACCAACAGTGGGAGTGGCTTAAAGTGGTATGGTTTCATCCGCTATTCCCTGAAGACTTTATTATAGAAAACGTGTTGGGGCAGTGCCTAGACAACAAAGTCATCATGCATGGCTGTGGGTTCAGGCGGCATGCGAGTCTTTACTGTTTGTCTCAATGCTGTTACATTATGCTTTGCTGTAAGTATGATACTTTAATGAGAACCACACCGTTTCTTTGGGCAATGCACTATAGAGTAAATGTTGGATAAATACTGCACTAAGTACAAGAGTAGAGTGAGCAGCCGCACTACGACCAAACCTATCGCTAATAAAGTATTCTAAACAAAAAGTGTGGCGCTAAACATAAAGGTGCTATTGTGAAAACAATTATAGAAAGGTCACCTATGCTAAATGGAAATATAGTAACCACACCTCCATACATATATAGACCATTCAAGGTGCAAATGTGTGAAAAATGTAAACAAAAAAAATTGTTAAAAAACATTCATATAACAGTTCATAAAAAGGTGCAAATAAGTGGAAAATGTAAATGTAGGATCAGAGCAACCCAATCCCTGGATAACTCTGCCCCATTAAAAGTGCAGGAATTGTCAACAATTCATCGGTGTAGTTATATTTGTGATTGGTGAGATAATACGGTGAAGGTAGGCGAGGTCAGGCAGTGAGCCACACACGGTGCAATCCGTCACCATCTAGAGAAAAGGCTTACCAGAAAAAAAATATATTCAAGCCTGAATATATATAGGGAGCCCGTATGGCGGGGGATCGTCACACAACCTGGTACCCTTGGAAAGACCACGGCATCACACAATGTGTTGGAGGATCATCTTGCAGTCTGGTACCCCTGGGAGAATCCACAGCACCACAAGGCCCAATGTCGCCTAGGGGTCCCGCAGCATCAACAGGGGGTCCCTCATTGACTCATCATAAGGTGAGGGCACTAAGGCACCGTTGTGTCACCATATTATCTCACCAATCACAAATATAACTACACCGATGAACTGTTGACAATTCCTGCACTTTTAATGGGATTGGGTTGCTCTGATCCTACGTTTACATTTTCCACTTATTTGTACCTTAAATGTACTATTTATGAACTGTTATATGAATGTTTTTTAACAATTTTTTTTGTATATATCTATGTTTACATTTTTCACACATTTGCACCTTGAATGGCCTATATTTGTATGGAGGTGTGGTTACTAAATTTCCATTTAGCATTGGTGACCTTTCTATAATTGTTTTTACAATAGCACCTTATTATGTTGTTTTTTTATGTTTAGCGCCTCACTTTTTGTTTAGAATGCACTATAGAGTATCTTATTTTCTGCTTATATATTTGAGGGATTATGTGACTGACACTGAATCTGACACTGTGGTTGGGGGTCAATCAAAATGGAACAACACCATTATATACACAATTGCGGAAGTGAAGTGGCCATTAATACTAGGCATATGACTTCTGGTTCCGGTGCCGCATGGAGAGGAGCTAGGAGAGTTCAGCTCTGACTCCCCGCCACGAAAACCTGCTTCAACCACCGTGAATCCTTGGAGGGACACCCCGCTTCTACTCCCTGCTACCCCCAGCGCGATCCCCGAGCACCCCGGGACCCGCATGGATCGTTTTGTTGAGCGTTCGGGGGCACGATCGTTCGTCGCAAACCCGCCGCAAGGAGGAGGAGAGACACGTGCCGCACCCGCCATGGCCGCTACACCTCAGGTACCTTTGTGCGCTGCAGTGCTAACGGCTACCCCTCCTCCAACTATGGGTGATACAGGCCTCCAACCCTCCCAATGCACCACAGGGCTGCCCACAGCTGATACACCAACTCCAGCTGACATTGCTCAAGTGGCCCTGATCAGACCTATTATAACTGAGGCAGTGGATTCAGCAGTAAGCAAAGGCCTTGAGCAGCTCCGCAAGGACTTTCAACTGCAGACAGCCAGAATGGACCACGCTGAAGTCAGGATTTCCGCCATGGAGGACGACACCACTGCCTTAACAGCAGCCGTGGCTAAGCTGACCACAGTCCAAAAAGAACTCCGGGAAAAGGTCATTGATTTAGAAAACAGATCCAGGAGGAACAAACTCCATATAATTGGCTTACCAGAGTACTACTCCTCCCACGACTTATCTAAAATCTGTGCCGTGGACATTCCTGGGCTTCTAGGCCGTCGCACACCTTGTGTAGTTGAAAGGGCTCATAGAATTGGCCCTCCTTCGGAGACCCGCACCAAACCCAGAGCGGTGATAGTCCGCTATCTTAATTATGTGGACAAGCAAGCCATCTTGCAACGCTTCCGCAGAGCTTGGAATCTAACCTTTGAGGAATCCACTTTATTAATTTTTGCGGACTATTCAATTGAGGTCATGCAACAAAGGAAAGCCTTTTCTCCAGTCTGTTCAGCCCTTCACAAGCGAAATATTAGAGTCAGTCTGGCCTATCCGGCAACCCTCTACTTCCAGTCCCCTCAAGGGGAAAAGCTCTCGTTCACATCACCACAAGAAGCCGAAGCTTACTTAAACAACACCCTACCATCTGACATGGACCAGTCGCCACCGACATGCACAGAGCACCAAAGAAATCATCTATCTTATCTAATAAGCTTCTGAGCCCGGAGAAACCTCCATTCAAGAGAGTACGATTTGGCCTTCCGGAAATGTCTTTGTCACAGGCCCAAGCCTGAAATCACTAGGGTCACATCATTCCAAATGATGTACCCACCATCAACTATGACCTGTGGCCATCTAGTACCTACGCAATGATTAGTTCTCACTCCCAGGTCCCTACTGCGACACCTACCCATAGCTGACTGAACAACGAACTGTAAGTGTCAATTTCTATGTCTCCCAAGCAGGGGGATGCCACATAATCTCATCTCTTGCTGCAACCAGTTCGTCATATGCCACGGGGCTATGGAATGGCATCTCACTTATTGTCACGTACCTGGTGGTAGAGTCTGGCTTATGCGGGGGCAACCGCTCTTGCGGCCCTGGTTCGAGAACCCCTGATAGTGGGAACAGGGAGCTCAGGAGCACAGGGGGGCACGAGGGCTGGACAGTCCTTAGCTGGTAGACGGAAGTCCACTGGAGCTCGTGCAAATAGGAGTAGTGATTCAATCGGGGTCGGCAACTAGTGGGCGGTGCGGTACAGCGGGATCAGGCAAACGGATGGTTGGGTACAGGCAGGGTCAGCAACGTGCTGGCAGAAAAGGTACAAAGGGATTAGACAAGTGGATGGTCGTAGGCAAGCCGGGGTCAGATGCAGGCGGATAGCAACAAGTCCATAGGGATAGCCGGGGTCACAGGAACAGGTAGTCACTCAGAAATAGCTTGCTGGGGGCACAGGTGCAGGAAATGCTATAGAACGGACAGCACCGTGCACTAAGTCCTGCAGGTTTAAATAGGGCCGATTGGCGCCTGTTTCCGGCGCGTGCACGGACGCGCGCACAGACGCGCACAGGCGCGCGCACCACCGCGGAAACCACTGGAACTGCTGTATCTTCCTGACATTGCCCCCCCCAAGGGGCAGCCTCCGGATGCCCAACTGGGCTCTCTCGGTCGGATTGCTTCTCCAAAAGGACTTGACCAGCTCCTGGGCATGTAAGTTGTTCTCCGGCTCCCACGAATTCTCCTCAGGACCATACCCCTTCCATTTCACAAGAAACTGTATGCCCCCCGCTCTTCTCCTGCAGTCAAGGATGGATTCCAACTCATACTCCTCCTCTCCGTCTATCATGACTGGTTCAGGTGGGGACGTCTTCCGTCCTGGAAACAGGTCTCTGGCTACTGGCTTGAGGAGGTGTACGTGGAATACCGGGTGAATTTTGAGCGTGGGAGGCAGATCAAGTTCGTAGGCCACTTTATTCATTTTCTTCTTCACCGGAAAAGGCCCTAAGAACTTCGGTCCCAGTTCCTTCGAGGGGCAGGACAATCTTAAATGGGTGGTTGCCAACCAAACTCGATTGCCAGGTTGGAGATCAAGTTCTCCACGTCTCTTCCTATCAAAGATTTCTTTGTTTCGTTCCTGGGTTTGGGTGAGGGTCTCCTGCAACATTTTATTGTTGGCTTCCAGAAATTTTGTGATCTCCAAGGTGGCTGGGATTGTACTTTCTGGAATGAAGTCAGGCAGGAATGTAGGATGGTAGCCGAGATTCGCCCAAAACGGAGACTGCTTGGTAGCGGAATGCACGGAGTTGTTATAGGCGAACTCGGCTAGAGGTAACAAAGAGACCCAGTCATCTTGGGAGTAGGACGAATAGCAGCGGAGATACTGTTCCAGGGTCTGGTTGGTCCTTTCCGTCTGACCGTTGGACTGCGGGTGGTACGCTGAAGAAAAGGCCAACTTGATCCCCAGAATAGAACACAAAGACCTCCAGACCCGGGAGGTGAATTGCACCCCTCTATCTGATACCACACTCTTTGGAATTCTGTGTAGGCGGACAACTTCCCGTATGAATACCTTGGCCGTCTCAAAGGCTGAGGGGGTACCTTTCATCGGGATGAAATGCGCCATCTTCGTGAGGCGGTCGACCACCACGAAGATAGTCATGAAGCCAGCAGACGGAGGCAATTCCACGATAAAATCCATAGAAATTTGCGCCCATGGGCGCTCGGGGATAGGTAGCGGGTTTAGAAGACCCCAAGCTCTGGTTATCTCCATTTTGTTCCAGGCACAGACAGGGCAGGCATTGACATAGTTTCTGCAGTCTCCCCTGAGTTGGGGCCACCAAAAGGTACGGGCAAGTAGGTCAGCTGTCTTCCGGTGGCCGAAGTGTCCAGCTAGATGAAGGTCATGACAAAGTTCCAGGGCGGACAGACGGAGCTCCTCTGGCACAAAAACTTGTGTACCCGACCACCATAAACCATCCTTGAGGGAGAGTCCCGTATCTGTGGGCATGGTGGTGCCGGCTAACTTTTGCCTGATCTGGGATAGAAAATCCTCCTGAAGCAGAAGGAAATGATGAGCGGGTAATATGGTGTCAGGAGGAGGCGCTTCTCCGGTTATAGGGAACATACGCGAAAGCACATCCGATTTAACATTCTTGGAACCGGGCCGGTAGGTGATGTGTAACTGGAATCGTGCAAAGAACAGAGCCCAGCGAGCTTGGCGAGGCCTAAGTCTCTTAGCTGTTCTTAAATATTCCAAGTTCTTGTGGTCCGTGAAAACCAAGACTGGATGAGACGCTCCTTCCAGGAGATATCACCACTCTTCTAAAGCGGATTTGATGGCCAGAAGCTCCCTGTCCCCTACATCGTAGTTTCTCTTGGGGGGAGAGAGCTTCCGTGAGAAAAATGCAGTCGGATGCAGAGAAGTTTTAGGTCCCTGCCTTTGGGACAAAACCGCCCCGACTGCGGTCTCCGATTCATTTACCTCCAAAACATAGGGCCATGTTGAGTCGGGATGCTTGAGCACAGGTGCCGAGGTAAAGAGTCTTTTCAGGGTTTCAAAAGCGCTCTGTGCTTCCGGAGTCCAGGTGAACCGGGTATTCTGTTTGGTTAGTTGCGTAATTGGTGCAATAACAGCAGAAAAACCCCGGATTAATTTTCTATAGAAGTTGGCGAAACCAACGAATCGCTGTACCGCCTTCTTGTCCACTGGTGGGGGCCAGTCCACAATAGCAGAGACCTTCTGAGGGTCCATAGTCGTGCCTGTAGTGGAGATGTGGAACCCCAGGAAGGCATTCTCTGTGCACTCAAAATCGCACGTCTTGGCTTTGGCGTACAAGCCATGCAACCGTAAACGGCTGAGTACGCTCCTGACGTGCTTCCGATGATCTTCTAGGGAGGGGGAGAAAATGAGAATATCGTCCAGATAGACTACCACGAACTGGTCAAGAAAATCCCTGAAAATGTCATTGACCAAGTACTGGAACGTGGCCGGGGCGTTGCACAGTCCGAAGGGCATGACTAGGTATTCAAAATGACCGAATCGGGTCCGGAATGCCGTTTTCCACTCATCCCCCTCCCGTATACGAATCAAATTGTAAGCTCCCCGGAGGTCCAACTTGGTGAAGATGGTTGCAGAGCCAAGGCGTTGAAACAATTCCGGGACTAGTGGCAAGGGGTACCTGTTCTTGATTGTAATTTTGTTAAGGTCCCGATAATCAATACAAGGCCGGAGGGTATGATCCCGTTTCTCCACAAAGAAGATCCCGGCCCCTGCCGGGGAAGTGGAAGGCCGGATGAAACCCTTCTGTAATTTTCCTCCAGATAGGCTTTGAGAGCCCCGAGCTCTATTTCAGAAAGAGGAAAGATCCTTCCAAACGGGACCTCGGCCCCCGGTAGCAAGTCTATCGGGCAATCATACGACCGATGCGGAGGTAGGGTATCGGCTCCTTTCTTACTAAAGACATCTAGGAAGTCTTGATACGCCTCTGGGACAACAAGGCGGCACTCCGAGTCCGTGTCAGGGTTAATGGACATCACCACTGGGGATGCTCTCTGGGAAGGCTGAAAACAGTTGTTCAGGCAGTATGGAGACTGGAACTGGACCTTTCCCTCATCCCACTCAATGTGTGGGCTGTGCCGAGGCTCGTGTGTCGGGTGTGTAACTCACCCTACTCCCTTTCCAGGTCAAGGTCAGAGGTATGACGGACTTGTTGACAAAAGTCGGAAGGGTCTCTCGTAGGGGTCACCACTACAGGTAATTGGGACTGTGCCTGAGCCTCACGGCGGAACAACAGGGTCTCCGCATAGTTCTGAAGGATCTACAGAAATCATTCTTTCCTCGGCTATGGGATGGAGGCGTAGCCAGCATACTAACGGGCTATCTGAACGATGGCCCCCGGCTCCAGGGCAAACCTTCCTAGAAAGGAGAAAGACTTTATCTCGAGCCCCGAGAGTTTCGGATAGACCTCCTTTTAATGTCTTCCCAAAGTAGGCCGGAAGGTGAAGGGGCCGTCCCCGGCCCTAGA
>BLSH010447242.1:42768-53991 GCA_018402905.1 Glandirana rugosa | reverse complement strand
AGATACTGCGGCCTTCTCTGCCCTGCGCTCCCGCAGGCGGCGGTCTATCCGGATGGCCTGGCTGATCAAAGCTTCGAGGGTAGGAGGGACCCCCACACGCGCCAACTCATCCTTAAGGGAATCGGAAAGTCCCAGCCGGAACCGGTGGCGGAGGGCGGCGTCGTCCCAGGCGGTTTCTGCGCTGCAGCGCCGGAATTCAGAAACGTAGTCCTCAACAGGGCGGCCGTCCTGCCGGAGGGCATAGAGCGCGGCTTCCGCTGTGGCCGCCAGGTGTGGGTCCTTGTATAGTTGACCCATAGCAAGGAAGAACCTGTCCAGGGTGGTGGTTTCAGGGGCGTTTTGCTCCAATAAGCGGTGAGCCCAGGACTGGGGGTCATCCTGAAGAAGTGAGATCACCAGACCCACCTTGGTGGCTTCCAAAGAGAACGTGCGGGGCTGGAGAGCAAAGTATAACTTGCAGGAACTGCGGAAAGCCCTGAATTTCCTGCGGCCCCCTGCAAACCGCCCCGGCATGGGCACCCTTGGATCCGTGAGCTCAGTTCCTGTTGTGTGGGTAGGCATATGACGTCCGCTTGGAAAGATAGGAGTGGCCAGGTCCTGTACTTGGTTTTCCAAGCGTACATATCCTTCCTGAAGGGTCTTTACTGCTTGGGATAGTCCAGCAAGATGTACACACACTTCCTCCATGGGAGAGGGCCCCGGAGCAGACTCTGACATGGCTGTCCGTTTCTTTCACGTACCTGGTGGTAGAGTCTGGCTTATGCGGGGGCAACCTCTCTTGCGGCCCTGGTTCGAGAACCCCTGATAGTGGGAACAGGGAGCTCAGGAGCACAGGGGGGCACGAGGGCTGGACAGTCCTTAGCTGGTAGACGGAAGTCCACTGGAGCTCGTGCAAACAGGAGAGTAGTGATTCAATCCGGGTCAGCAACTAGCGGGTGGTGCGGTACAGCGGGATCAGGCAAACGGATGGTCGGGTACAGGCAGGGTCGGCAACGTGCTGGCAGAAAAGGTACAAAGGGATTAGACAAGTGGATGGTCGTAGGCAAGCCAGGGTCAGATGCAGGCGGATAGCAACAAGTCCAAAGGGATAGCCGGGGTCACAGGAACAGGTAGTCACTCAGAAATAGCTTGCTGGGAGCACAGGTGCAGGAAACGCTGTAGAACGGACAGCACCGTGCACTAAGTCCTGCAGGTTTAAATAGGGCCGATTGGCGCCTGTTTTCGGTGCGTGCGCACGCACAGACAGGCGCGCGCACCACCGCGGAAACCACTGGAACTGCTGTATCTTCCTGACACTTATCTACCTATGTTATGCTTTATCATTGAACTTAATGTTTGTTATTCTGGATTGTTAATGTTTAAATTGTGTCTGCCCTCATGGTTATTCCCATGGGAGCACACCCTATTCTTCAGCTAGTTGCTAGGGGCAGTTTCTGGTGCACCCCTGGACACACAGTATTATGGGTCCCATGCTTATTCCTTCCTTTGCCTTTCCTCTTAGCTTTACCTCATCTAACCCTCTTCCTCCCTCCCTACACATCCTCCTCCCTTCCTCCTTGTCCCCCCCACACCTTACCCTTATACCGCCCTCCTCTACAGTCTTTCTCCTCCAGGACCAAATCGGACTACTTTAGGCGGGGATGGGCAGCTGTGATACAGGGAACCATCCCATGCGGAAAAAAGTGAAGTCCGTAATGTATATGTTCTATGGCTTACCACCATGGTGTTCAATATATTTTGTTAAATTGTTTCTCATGTTTAGGAATGTACTCTCTTATATTTTTCTATTCCCCAGCCCTGGAGGTCTATGCTACTTGCAGAAATGCTGCTGGCCCTGTCTTCTGAAAGACCAATTCTCCACGCTATTATGGATCCTCCTGAGCTCGGGAATAACTTGAAAGTAGTCACATGGAATGTCAGGGGAATGAGATCCCCCCAAAAACATATGCAGGTACTTAGACATTTGAAGAGGCTAAAAGCCGACATAGCTCTCTTGCAAGAAACCCATCTTGGTGCAGACGATATTCCCAGACTCCGTAAGCTGTGGGTGGGGGAAGTCTTTGGCTCCCCCTCGGTGGGAAGAAAGGCAGGAGTTGCCATTCTTCTCCACAAACAACTTCCGTGCAAAGTTTGAGCTTTAGACACTGACACTATAGGACACAGGGTTACCCTCCACCTCACCATTGCCGACCGCGACATAGCTATTTCTAACATCTATGCTGATAACTCACCTACTCAGACCTATTTCCAAACCATGTCAACATGGGCTCTACAAATCGCGGAACCTTTACATCTTCTAGGTGGCGATCTAAATTCAGTGATGCACCTTGCAGAAGGCCGCTCCTTGACCCCAGCCATCGATCAACTGACCTTGACCAAGAATCTATACTCACCCATACCATCGCATCCCTCCGCTTGACTGATGTTTGCCGCTTGAAGCATCCCATAGACAAAGAGTACACTTTTTACCCCCACAAGACTTTCTCCCGTATAGACTATTTCTTTGCTTCTCCTGCCCTACTCCCCATGGTGTTTTCTGCATCCATAGAGAGTATGGCTATATCGGACCATTTCCCAGTTACTATTGAGATCTCCAACCTGGAGCGCAGACCAAAAGCACTGACGTGGCATTTCCCTTCCTATCTTAACAACGAGGAGCTAAAATCCACCCTTTTACATGCCTGGACTGAGTACATGACAAACAACAAAGAACACCTTTCCACACCCAACCTATTTTGGGAAGCTGGAAAGGCCTTTCTCAGGGGCCACATTATCTCCTTTGCAGCTCGTTTTAAAAAAAAGGCCCATAACAGTTATAACCAGGCCAGCAAAGCACTTAGAGAGGCCCATGAGACGTTAAACTTAGCACGGACCCCCGAGAACATTCGAGTCTGGCAGCTGGCTAAAAACGCTTTCGATCATTGGTCTTCGCAACAGGAGTCCATTAACCATTTTCACTCCTCTCTCCTTTTTCATAAATGCGGCAATAAATCAGGAAGGCTCCTGGCTCGGATGTCCTCGGGTCGCCACCCCCCAACCCATATCGTGGCACTGAAAGACCCTATAGGCAGTACCACTACTAAACCCTTAGAGATAGAAGCCATCCTCACAAACTTCTATAAAGATCTATACACTGAGGATTTGATTGACGCAGACAAAGCTAAAGGCTTGCTGGCTCCACTTCAACTTCCTAGCATCTCAAGTGATCAATTAGAAGCAATGAATGCTCCCGTTTCCTTGACGGAGGTCCATGCCACCATTAAAACAATGGCCACCGATAAAGCCCCTGGCCCAGATGGGCTTTCCTCTGACTTTTACAAACGTACCCTCGATTTCACCTCAGACACGCTCTTACACTTGTACAACACAATTTGGGATGGGGGTCCTTACTTACCAACAGGCTCGCTAGCCCATATCAAACTCATCACCAAAAAAGATAAAGACCCACTATCCCCTGGATCATATAGACCCATTTGCCTTATAAATGTTGACGCCAAGATCCTCTCAAAAATTATTACTTCCAGGCTGGCCAAAATCCTCCCCACAATCATCCATCCAGCTCAATCTGGGTTTGTGCAAGGTAGGTCTGCTACACTAAACATTAGAAAGGTCTTACTTACCCTAGAACATGCCAAACAACACCCTGAGCAAGATATCGCCATAATCTCGTTAGATGCTGAGAAAGCTTTCGATAATATCAGTCTCCAATGGTTATTCATGGTCATGGACAAATTAGGATTCTCAGGCCCTATTACAAATTTCATACATACAATGTATACTTCCCCCTCAGCCCAACTAGTCACCCCCAATTTTATTTCCCCTGCCTTTCCTTTAGCTAAAGGCACAAGCCAAGGCTGTGCCTTGTCCCCTTTGTTATTCAATTTAGCCATAGAGCCTCTCTCCAGACAACTCAACTCACCCCAGGGGATAAGTGGTATTATGATCTAAGACAGGAGGTGTTGCTCAGCTCTATTTGCTGATGACATCCTCTTATTCTCCTCTAACACCCCTAAAGACTTTAAATACTTGACAAGCACCCTCCAAACATTCAGAGAATGCACTGGCCTGAGAATAAACTTCAATAAAAGTAAAATACTGCCCCTTAACCCTCACCGGGCGGAGTCTTGGAGATTGTCCTCTCCTTTTAGGGTCACCAAGCACCATCTTACTTACCTGGGAATTCACATTGGTAGAGAACCCTCCTCCCTCTACTCTCTAAACTACCCCCCACTTATATCCAAAATCACTAAGGAATTATTTGGGTGGGGCGCCCTCCCTCTTTCGCTCTTCAGGAGATGCCTAGTCAAGATGATATAATTTGCCAGATTACTTTATCCTCTACAAATGCTACCCCTCTTACTTAAACATAAAGACGTGCAAAAAATCCACTCCACTATAACTACTTTCTTGTGGAAAGGCAAACGACCCAGAATAGCTCTCCAGAAACTCTGCCTCCCGAAGAGCGAGGAAGGGACCGGTCTCCCTAATCTGAGCTTTTATAACCTTGCTTGTTTACTATGATACGGTCTTGATTAGAGTTGATCGAACCTCTGGAAGTTCGGGTTCTGCAGGTTCGGCAGAACTTGGGGAAAAAGTCCGGGTTCGGGACCGAACTTGAACCGAACTTTGTCCCGGACCCCGAACCTCATTGAAATCAATGGGGACCCGAACTTTTAGGCACAAAAATGGCTGTAACAAAGTCCTAGAGGTCTGCAAAAGGAAGGAACATGGGGGTAAGAGTCGGACAAGTGCCCTACAAAGAAATGGGGATAGGGAAATAACTTAAAATAATTTTTAAGCTAAAATCACATAAAAAAATCAAAAATGGAGGTGGATGTGGAGTGGGAGGTTGAGGAGGCGGTGAAAGTGGCGGTGGAGGAGGAGGAGGAGGAGGAGGTAGCCAACACTGTTTTTTTTATTTTTGTGCAAGAAATGCACCGCTGGCCGCAAATGTAGTTTTTGGAAATTTTTTTTTTTTATACCAGCAATGTAGACATTTTTTTTATTTTTGTGCAAGAAATGCACTGCTGGGCGCAAATGTAGTTTTTAGAATTTTTTTTTTTTTAAACCAGCAATGTAGATGCACTTTTTCATTTTGTGCAAGAAACAATAAGCTGTCCCTTTAAGCAACAGCAGGAACCTCTCCCTATAGAACTAGGAGATGATTTTAGAACAATAATCTGTCCCTCTAAGCAACAGCTGGAAGAAACTTTCCCTATAGAACTTGGAGATGATTTTAGAACAATAATATGGCTCTCTTAGCAACGGCTGGAAGAAACTTTCCCTATAGAACTTGGAGATGATTTTAGAACAATAATATGGCTCTCTAAGCAACGGCTGGAAGAAACTTTCCCTTTAGAACTTGGAGATGATTTTAGAACAATAATATGGCTCTCTAAGCAATGGCTGGAAGAAACTTTCCCTATAGAACTTGGAGATGATTTTAGAACAGTAATATGGCTCTCTAAGCAATGGTTGGAAGAAACTTTCCCTACAGAACTTGGAGATGATTTTAGAACAATAATCTGTCCCTCTAAGCAACAGCTGGAACCTTTCCCTATAGAACTTGGAGATGATTTTAGAACAATAATCTTTCCCTTAAAGCAACAGCTGGAACCTTTCCCTATAGAACTTGGAGATGATTTTAGAACAATAATCTTTCCCTTAAAGCAACAGACTCTACCTAGTCCAGTAGGATTGTTCTGTGCAGAAGGATGAGGTCTGCAATCTGTCCCTCAGAGCAGCAGTACTAGTATCTCTACCTAGTCCACAATCAGATTGTTCAGTAATGCAGGATGAGATGTTCTATTATATCTGCAATCTGTCCCTCACAGAGCCAGCAGCATCCTCTCCCTAAACTATCCTGAGAGCATATGACATGCAGCATGGTGACTCCAGCCCCATATAGAGGCTGTATCACATGATGCACTGGCCAATCACAGCCATTCTATTAGTAGGCATGGCTGTGATGGCTTCTAAGGGCAAATCAGTGAAACACTTGTTGATTGGATGCCCTTGGCAGCTATTCAACACGTGGAATCAAATACCAGAACCCCGAACTCGAACCCAAACTTTCTTTGAAATGTCCGGGTTCTGGTCCGGGTCCCAGACACCCCAAAGTTCGGTACGGACCCGAACTTTACAGTCCGGGTTCGCTCAACTCTAGTCTTGATTGGATCTCTGGCAGCTCTTTTTACTCTAATCATAACTTGGAGGAAGCACTTACCTCGCCCTTTCAGTTGAAATCTATTATTCATGCCAAGTTATCATCTCTCCCTCCTAATTTCCTAAAGATTAGCCTGGTTTTAAGGGACACAATAATAGCCTGGAGAGAAGTCAGAAAACTGCTAAAGCTACCGGCTACGATATCCACAGCACTGCCCATAGCCGGCAACCCTATGTTTTTACCTTCAGTGGACTCAAAGGTCTTCTCAATCTGGGCAGACAAAGGCCTAACCATGGTCTTCCAATTGTATAAACAAGGACACAGCTCTTTAAGACAATTTCCTGAACTCAAAGAAGAATTCTCCTTACCACACTCCCATGGCTTTCCTTACCTTCAACTTAAATAATTTCTCCAGTCCTGCCAGGGCTCCCATCACAATCCTTGTATGACTTCATTCATTGACTCACTACTATCCAACAGGCAATATTCTATCTCTCATATTTATCGGAACCTCATTCAACACCAAGCATCAAAATATTCGATCACCCCCTTTCTTCCTTGGAGTTCAGTGCTAGAAAACACAGAAGCTCCTGCACAAATCTTATCAGGCTACAAGAAAATATGCTCGCTGGTGGTGGCTGAGACTTGGAGAGAAACTCAATTTAAGATTGCTCACAGAGCTTACCTCCCCTCACTTTTTACTGCAGAAACTCACACTCAAGGAACCTGCCCATGGTGTTCTATAACCAGACCCTCGCTATACCATAGACTGTGGTCTTGCCCAAAAATCTCCCCCTTCTGGAAAAAAGTACTAACATACATTGACGAAATCAGCGGTCAAACCCTTCCAAAAAACCCCCTCCTTTGCCTCTTCAGGGGCAACCCCTCTGTACCTAATCCACTTGATAAGACACCACCACCTTAACGAACTGGGGTCACTTGTGCTTACTCACTGCTAGAAGAGCCATCATGCAGGCTTGGATTCAGCCTTCCCCTCCTGGAATCTTTCAGGTTAAACAAGGACTATTCACCTTACTCTCCCTGGAAAAGCAAGATACGATTAACCTGAACTTCAGGACTACCAAAAAATTATTCGCAAGGTGGAGGAGATTCATAGAGTACTCCCTCAGAAGTCCGGAGATCGATCAATTCATGACACCCTTTAAACTATCCGAATGGTACCTAAAAGCAGACATCTCAAACTCTTTAGGAAAACTCAAAATACGGGACCCATCTACCCCAATTCCCATTCAGACTTGATACGCATCCCTGATGTTCCACCTTGGAAACCTGCAGCACTAAATTTTATATTTTACAGGCCAGCTTTCCCATATGATCAAGTTCTGCATCGCCCTCCTAAATGCATCCTTCTTTGTACAACATAGCCAACTCTCATGAGAAACTCTTTCCTCCCACCTGTTACCCCCCCCCCCCCCCAATGCTCACCTGTTGTGCCTTTCTGTATACCTCGTCGTGATAAGTTAGTCTTGTATAGGCAATACTCTGTAACCTTCATCACATGCTCTTAAATTTTATATTTTTGTACTGCTGAAAAATCTCAATAAAATATTATATATATAAAAAAAAAAATACTAGGCATATAACCAGTGCATATGACCTTATACAGTATCTCACAAAATTGAGTACACCCCTCAAATTTTTGTAAATAATTTATTCTATCTTTTTATGTGACAACACTGAAGAAATGACACTTTGCTACAATGTAAAGTAGTGAGTGTACAGCGTGTATAACAGTGAAAATTTGCTGTCCCCTCAAAAAAACTCAACACACAGCCATTAATGTCTAAACCGCTGGCAACAAAAGTGAGTACAACCCTAAGTGAAAATGTCCAAATTGGGCACAATTAGCCATTTTTTCTCCCCCATGTCATGTGACTCTTTAGTGTTACAAGTTCTCAGGTGTGAATGGGGAGCAGGTGTGTTAAATTTATCGCTCTCACTCTCTCATACTGGTCACTGGAAGTTCAACATGGCACCTTATGGCAAAGAACTCTCTGAGGATCTGAAAAAGAGAATTGTTGCTCTACATCAAGATAGCCTAGGCTATAAGAAGATTGCCAAGACCCTGAAACTGAGCTGCAGCACAGTGGCCAAGACCATACAGTGGTTTAACAGGACAGGTTTCACCTAGAACAGGCCTCGCAATGGTCGACCAAAGAAGTTTAGTGCACATGCTCAGCGTCATATCAAGAGGTTGTCTTTGGGAAATAGAGGTATGAGTGCTGCCAGCATTGCTGCAGAGGTTTAAGGGATGAGGGGTCAGCCTGTCAGTGCTCAGACCATACGCCGCACACTGCATTACATTGGTCTGCATGGCTTTTGTCCCAGAAGGAAGTCTCAGATAAAGATGATGCACAAGAAAGCCCACAAACAGTTTGCTGAAAATAAGCAGACTAAGGACATAGATTACTGGAACCTGTGGTCTGATGAGACCAAGATAAACTTATTTGGTTCAGATGGTGTCAAGCGTGTGTGGTGGCAACCAGGTGAGGAGTACAAAGACAAGTGTGTCTTGCCTACAGTTAAGCTTGGTGGTGGGAGTGTCATGGTCTGGAGCTGCATGAGTGCTGGGGAGCTATAGTTCATTGAGGTAACCATGAATGCCAACATGTACTGTGACATACTGAAGCAGAGCATGATCCCTCCCTTCGGAGACTGGGCCGCAGGGCAGTATTCCAACATAACGACCCCAAACACACCTCCAAGACGACCACTCCCTTGCTAAAGAAGCTGAGGGTAAAGGTGATGGACTGGCCAAGCATGTCTCCAGACCTAAACTCTATTGAGCATCTGTGGGGCATCCTCAAATGGAAGGTGGAGAACATCAACCAGCTCTGTGATGTCATCATGGAGGAGTTGAAGTGGACTTCAGAGGCAACCTGTGAAGCTCTGGTGAACTCCATGGCCAATGGGGTAAAGGCAGTGCTGGAAAATAATCATGGCCACAGAAAATATTGACACCTTGGGCCCTATTTGGACATTTTCACTTAGGGGTGTACTCACTTTTGTTGCCAGCGGTTTAGACATTAATGGCTGTGTGTTGAGTTATTTTGAGGGGACAGAAAGTTTACACTGTTATACAAGCTGTACAATCACTGCTTTACATTTTAGCAAAGTGTAATTTCTTCAGTGTTCATGAAAAGATATACCGTAATAAATATTTACAAAAAAGTGAGGGGTGTACTCACTTTTGTGAGATACTGAATATATACACTATATTACTAAAAGTATTGGGACACATGAAATTTAATGGCATCCCAGTCTTAGTCCGCAGGGTTCAATATTGAGTGGCCCACTCTTTGCAGATATAACAGCTTCAACTCTTCTGGGAAGGCTGTCCACAAGGTTTAGGAATGTGTCTATGGGAATGTTTAACCATTCTTCCAGAAGCGCATTTGTGAAGTCAGGCACTGATGTGGACAAGAAGGCCTGTCTCACAGACTCCACTCTAATTCATTCCAAAGGTGTTCTATTGGGTTGAGGTGAGAACTCTGTGCTGGCCAGTCATGTTCCTCCACCCCAAACTCGCTCATCCATGTCTTTATGGACCTTGCTTTGTGCACTGTGGTGCAGTTATGTTGGAACAGGAAGGGGCCATCCCCAAACTGTTCCCACAAAGTTGGGAATATAAAATTGTCCAAAATGTTTTGGTATGCTGACGCCTTAAGAGTTCCCTTCACTGGAACTAATCCCTCACTCACCAAATGATTTGGACCAGTGCACAAAGCAAGGTCCATAAAGACATGGATGAGCGACTTTAGGGTCTAGGAACTAGACTGGCCTGCACAGTCCTGACCTCAACACCTTTGGGATGAATTAGAACGGAGACTGTGAGCCAGGCCTTCTTGTCCACATCAGTGCCCGACCTCACAAATGTGCTTCTGGAAGAATGTTCAAAAATTCTGATAAACACACTCCTAAACCTTGTGGACAGCCTTCCCAGAAGAGTTGAGGCTGTTATAGCTGCAAAGAGTGGGCCAACTTAATATTGAACCCTACGGACTAAGACTGGGATGCCATTAAAGTTCATGTCCGTGTAAAGGCAGCCGTCCCAATACTTTTGGTAATATGTCGTATCTCAGAGGTTTGTTTTCTCTGGTAAGCAGATTGTTAGCTTCACTTGATGGTGCACTGAGGTCGATGCAAAGAGTTTGCAGTGAATTTGCACAAGTTCATAGCATCACATCCAGCTGGAAAGGAATCAGGGAAACATTTTAACCTGGGACAAAATCGGGAGCCCTTTTTTTCACAGGAATAGCCATTAAAAAAATGTGACTATCCCCTGAAACTGGAGAAGATCTGCTCTTCCTACTCTACATGACATTTATGAGTTTACTTTTTGGGGTGACTCTTTCTGCAATCCTTAATCATTAGGCAAGTATAGTTACAAAGCACACATTGGAAAGTTGTCTTTACACTTGGCTATTTACATTTCTGTTGATGTTATGTTTTAATTACGTTGTCAGCATTCTTCACTGCCTGTTCCCTTTGGGAGTCAGATTCCAGTTTGTCTATTGCCCATAGAAAAACCAACAGAGAGATAGGCTCAGTATTTTCAGACACCTAATTCACAATATTAACCACCTGCCGACCACTCACATTAAATATACTGTGAGCGGGTGGCGGGTGGCAGTTGCAGGCTCGGCATTGTACGTGTATGTTGCTGGCTTGCTTCTGAGTTTGGCAGCAGATTTTAGCCAATGAGTTTGGTTGAAAGCTGTTGATCGACCGTGTCCAATCACACGCACAGAGTTCTGTTTTTTTCAAACACTCAGAACTCTGTGCACAAAGAATAGCGATCTGACTGTTTCGTGCATGTTACGGCTCGGACGTTGACGGTGGGCGGTGGGCGAGTGTCATATAAATTACACTCACCAGCCGTCCACCAATTATAACACTTAATCCACAGACTTTTATGACTCGGATAGAGAGACAACCAAAAAGATACCCGTTATCTGTTTGACCTTAGACTGAGGGTTTCCCTTGTCCGTCACTTCTTACGACTGTTGCATTAATTTTGTATTGTAGTTGTCTTT
>BLSH010447242.1:21630-42111 GCA_018402905.1 Glandirana rugosa | reverse complement strand
ATTTATTTGTAGGGCACTTGCCCTAGTTTGAAGATGATTTTAGAACAGTTATATGGCTTCTACCGTTAATTAATACTTTTCAGACACAGTTTGAAGATGAACCACATTCATCTCCATTTTTGCATTTTTTATGTTTTTATTTTTTTAAAAATATTTAAAGTTATTTCCCTGTCCCCATTTTTTTGTAGGGCGCTTGCCCTACCCTTACCCCCATTTTACTTCCTTTTGCAGCCCTCTGGGGCTTTCCAGGACTTTCCTACAGCCATTTTTGTGCCTAAAAGTTCGGGTCCCCATTGATTTCAATGGGGTTCGTTGTCCGTGCGATCGTTCGGGTTCCGTCCGGACCCGGACCCGGACTTTGTCCCGAAGTTCGGACGGACCAGCAGAACCCGAACTTCCAGGTGTTCGCTCAACTCTAATCCTCACCCATCCATGCTTACCCACCCAGTCACCCATCCATCCAACCATCCTCCCCCAGCTATGCTCACCCATCCAGCCATCCTCACCCAGCCATGCTCACCCATGCATGCTCATCCACCCATCTATGCTCACCCAGCCATCCATCCATGCTCATCTAGCCATCCATCCATGCTCACCCAGCCATCCATCCATGCTCACCCAGCCCTCCATCCATGCTCACCCACCTAGCCGTGCTCACCCACCCAGCCGTACTCACCCACCCATCCATCCATCCATGCTCACTCACCCAGCTGTGCTCACCCACCCACCCATGCTCAGTCACCCCCATCTGTGCTCAGTCATCCTCATCCCTGCTCATCCATCCCCATCCATGCTCATCCAACTCCAGCCATGCTCATTCATCCTCATCCATGTTCAGCCATCCCCATCTGTGCTCAGTCATTCTCTTCCATGCTCAGTCATCCCCATCCCTGCTCATCCATCCTCATTCGTGCTCAGTCATCCCATCCATGCTCAGTCATCCCCATCCATGCTCATCCATCCCCATTCATGCTCAGTCATCCCCATCCGTGCTCAGTCATCCCCATCCGTGCTCAGTCATCCCCATCCGTGCTCAGTCATCCCCATCCATGCTCAGTCTTCCCCATCCATGCTCATCCATCCACATCCATGGCTTATCCATCCCCATCCATGGCTCATTTGTGCCTCATTCATGCTCATCCATACCACATCAGTTCTCATCCGTGACACATCTATGCCACTACAGTGCCCATCCATGTCAATACAGCGCCCAACCGTGCCACTACAGTGCCTATCCATGTCACTACAGTGCCCATCCATGCCACTACAGTGCCCATACATGCCACTACACTGGTCATCCGTGCCGCTACACTGCCCATCCGTGCCACTACAGTGCCTATCCATGCCACCACAGTGCCTCACAATAGTGTGAAAGGTAGTCAAATTAGATTTGAAATGTATCCCCCTAGAATGACTGACGGTGCTCCCTGCATGTTGGGCCTCTGTATGTGGCCAGGCTGCGTAAAAGTGTCACATGTGGTGTCGCCATACTCAGGAGGAGTAGCAGAATATTTTTTGGGATGTCATTTTTGCTAGGTACATGCTGTGTGTTAGAAATATTGTATAAATGGACAACTTTGTGTAAAAACTTTTCCAAAAACTTGTGGAAAAAATGACATGTTCAAAAGACTCATTATGCCTCCTAGACTATACGTTGGGGTGTTTGCTTTCCAAAATGGGGTCGTTTTTTGGGCGTTTTAATTGTCATGGTGCTCCAGGACCTTCAAAAGTGCAAGAGGTAGTCAAGAAATTAGATGTGTAATTTATGCTCCTAGAACGTCTGATGGTTCTCCCTGCATGTTGGGCCTTTGTATGTGGCCAGACTGTGTAAAGGTCTCACACATGTGGTATCGCCATACTCAGGAGGAGTAGTAGAATGTGTTTTGGGGTGTAATTTGTGGTATGCAAATGCTGGGTGTGAGAAATAACCTGTTAATATATGACCATTTTGTGGGGGAAAAAAAAAGAAAAAAAATCTTCATTTTGCAAAGAATTGTGGGAAAAAATTACAACTTCATAAAATTCACCATGCCTCTTACTAAATACCTTAGTATGTATACTTTCCAAAAAGGGGTCAATTTGGGGGTATTTGTACTTTCCTGGCTTGTTAGGGTCTCAAGAAATTAGATAGGCCATCAGTACATCAGGTGTGATCAATATTCAGTGATTGGCACCATAGCTCGTAGACTCTATAACCTTCACAAAGACCAAATAATATACACTACACCCTGTTCCAAATTATTATGCAAATTATATTTTTCTCATTTACCTAAATAATTGATGTAAACAACAGTCAGTATAATTCTTATGTTATCAACTATTAAGAGTACAATTGAAATTTTATTCGAAAAGCCTCCTAATGATAACAGTATTTTTTTCAAAATAAAAAACTTACAATGCACTGTTTCAAATTATTACGCACAGTAAGTTTCAAAACACTTTATAGGTTGTAAAGAACTGAAATTGTCATTTGTTTTGTTTGCAGCATATTTACTGAAATCAAAAGCTATTTCAAACAAACTTGGAACAACATTTTAACTTTTTAAACATTTTAACAGGTCATGTTACATTTTAACATAGGACCCCTTATTTGGCAGCAGCTTCACAAGTCTTGCATCCATTGAACTTGTGAGTTTTTGGACCGTTTCTGCTTGAATTTGTTTGCAAAATGTCAGAATAGCCTCCCAGAGCTGCTGTTTGGATGTAAACTATCTCCCACCCTCATAGATCTTTTGCTTGAGGATGCTCCTAAGGTTCTCAATAGGATTGAGATCAGGGGAGGATGGAGGCCACACCATGACTTTCTCTTCTTTTATCCCCATAGCAGCCATTGATGCAGAGGTATTCTTTGCAGCATGAGATGGGGCATTGTCATGCATGAAGAAGATTTTATTACGGAAAGCTTCTGTACCAGGGAAGGAAGTGGTCAGTCAGGAACTCCACATACTTTGCAGAGGTCATCTTTACACCTTCAGGGACCCTAAAGGGGCCGACCAGCTCTCTTCCCATGATTCCAGCCCAAAACATGACTCCACCACTGCCTTGCTGACATCGCAGCCTTGTTGGAACAGGGTGGTCGTCCACCAACCATCCAATACTCCATCCATCTGGACCATCCAGGGTTGCACGGCACTCATCAGTGAACAGGACTGTTTGAAAATTAGTCTTCATGAATTTTTCTGCCCAATGCAGCTGTTTCTGCTTGTGAGCATTGGTTAGTGGTGGCCGAATGGAAGGTTTATGCACAGTTGCAAGACTCTGGAGGACTCTACACCTTGATGTCCGTGGGACTCCATAGGCACCAGCAGCTTCAAATATCTGTTTGCTGCTATGTAATGGTGTTTTAGCTGCTGCTCTCTTAATCCAAAGCATGAATCTGGCAGAAATCTTCCTCAATGTGCCTTTATCTGCACAAACCCGTCTGTGCTCTGAATCAGCCACAAATCTCTTAATAGTGCGATGATCACACTTACGTTTTGGTGAAATATCTAATGTTTTTATACCTCGTCCAAGGCATTGAACAATTTCCCTCTTTTCGGCAGCAGACAGATCCTTTTTTCTTCCCCATATTGCTTGAAAATGGTGCTCTGCTTAATAATGTGGAACACCCTCCTTTAGTAGTTTTTCCTTTAATTTGGCTCACCTGGCAATCTAATTATCACAGGTGTCCGAGATTGTTTTCAGTGATCAAAAGAGCCCTGAGACACAATGTCATCCATGAGTTAAACTGAAAAACAAAATATTTAATCTTTGTGACACTGAAATAGAATTTGCATAATAATTTGGAACAGGGTGTAATTTGTTTTGTTTTCTTACCAAAGATATGTAACAGTATACATTTTGGCCAACTTATATGAAGAAAAATTACTAATTTGCAAAATTTTATAACAGAAACAAAGAAAAATGCATTTTTTTACAAAATGTTGGTCTTTTTTTAATACTAGCGCAAACAATAAAAACCCAGCGGTGATTAAATACCACCAAAAGAAAGCTCTATTTGTCTGAAAAAAAGGCCAAAAATTTCATATGGGTACAGTGTTGCATGACTGAGTAATTGCCATTCAAAATGTGAGAGCACTGAAATCTGAAAATTGGTCTGGTTGTTAAGGGGGTTTAAGTGCCCAGTTGTCAAGTGGTTGATAACACTAATACAGTGATCAGTGATAATAATATACACTGTCAATGTACTAATGGCACTGGCTGGGAAGGAGTTAACATCCCAAGGTAATCAAGGGGTTAAAGAGGATGTAAACCCTGATGGGTTTTACTTCCTCTTTAGTTTCCTGCAAAGTAAACGCATACTAGCCCATTATGTGACACTTACCTGCAATCAAAGCCTGCACTGTCCTCTATCTATGACTGCCCCTATTCCTTAAGGGGCCACGGACTCCAGCTTTGTGACTGGCCACCAGTCACGGCACAATGTTAGAGAAGAAACAGCACGGTGGGCCATTTCTTCACTGCGCATGCGTTGATGATGTTGGCGCAAGCACATACAGTGAATATCTCCTAAACTGTGCAAGTTTAGTAGATATTCACGGTACCTACAGGTAAGCCTTATTATAGGCTTACCTGTAGGTTAAAGTGGTTGTAAGGGGTTTACAACCACTTTAACTGCGTGCCTAAGAAATGTTAATGTGTGCATTATGTGCTGCTTTTTACTAAAAATCTATTTGTTCCTTTTCCCTGCACATCGTGTACCCAGAATAGGCCTTTGATGTACAGGTACGGCACTGTGCCTGTAGGTGCCACCCGTCTGCAGTACAATGCGGGCAGGTGGTATAAAAAGGTTCATTTCCAAAAATCTCTCCCAAAATTAACATCCTGAACTAAGAAGGGGAGGGGACAATTGGGACTTTAAATTAATTGTATAGATATATACGTCTCCATCCCTGTATCAGTATACAAAGAGAAAAAGTTGAGACTTTGAATGAAGCATGTATCGTATGGCTAAAGTAGACATTTATTGTAAAAAAGTAAATGTTTATGGCACACACACACAAACATTTACTTTTTTACAATAAAATAAAAAGTAGAGTATGGATTACCTCTATCCGTGGTAGGGCGAGCAAATTTAAAAAAGATGTTTTGGGCTCCACAGTTACTTTATGTTCTGCATAATTCGCCAATGTGGATACCTCTTAAATGGTTCAAGAAAATAGACTCGCTATTTCGAATTCTGCTATGGAAAGGGCAAAATTCTAGAGTGAAACTTTCCACCTTACAACTTCCTTAAGACAAGGGGGGTTTGGCTGCTCCAAATGCTAAAATGTGCTTTCCAGCAGCCCAACTTCAAAAAGTCGCAGGATGGGGATTGGTAGACTGGACAGATCCTGTACAGTCGATACTCCTGTGTAGATCATCCCGGAACTATTTAGTAGCTCAATTACCCTAGAACTTATGCATAAAGTATGGCAGGGAATGAGATGCATCATGCAATATGGGTCTATATCAGTTTACTCTCCTTTATGGGGGAAATAAAAACTATGAGGAATTAAGTAAATTGGAGGGGTTTGGGGTATGGAGAGAATTAGGGATATAATATATTTCACAGTTGTATACTGATAACTTGTTGAAAACATTTCAGGAATTACAGATAAACTACTTATTGCCCTCTCACACTTTCTTTCAATATTTACAACTGCGACGCGCTTTACAGACCCAGTTTACAGATAATGAACTTAAGATACAAAACATGCCACGTATAGACTCTCTTGTAAAGAAACAGGTTAAGAGGGGTCTTATTTCTATTCTTTATAGCCTTTTGAGTGAACAACATCAGAAGGCAACTAGCTGTTTAGCTAGAAAGGGATGGGAAAAATACCTCAGAGCCATGACAGATTAAACTTTTGGAATATGTACAGACTATATCCATATCACCCCAGCAATGCTTAACCCAATTATTTATAATTCATAGAGCATATAGGACCCCAGTTAAATTATATCAATGGGGGAGGCGGGATACATCAGAATGTCTGAGATGTTTAAGACCAGCTGCAGATAAGTTTTGGTAAATCTGAAGGAAATCTGACAACAAAAGTTGGGTAGTGTGTATGGGGTCTTATCCAAATGAAAAAAGTGGGACAATTGTGCTGCCAAATAATATAAATTGAAATCTGGGAGAGCCACACCCCCCAAGTCAGTTGGCTTCTTAAGTGCTTGCCAGGACAATTTGTGGCGAGAACCCCCACACACACACGTATTAAGGAGAGCTTCCAGGGATTTAAAGACTCTTAACTGTAAGTATATTGAAGTGTGCCATAAAATATACAAGATCTTGGGTAACAGAACCATTTTTATTAAATTTACATGGCCCATAACACCCAAGGGTAGTCTGGACCAGGCCTGGATTTTAGTTTTAATCATTGCATACAGGTGTTCTAGGTTGAGTCTTATATAATCTTCGAGGGACCGGGTAACCGTCACACCTAGATACAGGATAGAGCTAACTCTAGCCAAGGGTAGGGAGGCTTGCATCGCTGTAGGGGCCCCAATGTCTAATGGAAGAACTTGGGACTTATCCCAATTAATTTTGAGACCAGAATATCATCCAAACTGTTCGATTACATCTAGTGCTGTATGTAGAGAAGGGCCTGCATCCTCTAAGTAGAGGAGCATATCATCAGCGTAAAGACTTATTTTCTCCTCCCAGCTGCCCAACGGCGAGACCCCTGATTCCCAGATGTGCCTGTAGCTTAGCAGCCAAAGGCTCCACCGCGAGGGCATATTTTTCCCTCCTTTTTAGCTCCTATTTTCTATTGTGGATTAAACCACAAATATTAATACTGTACTGCTATAATATTACTTTTTTTTTTTTTAACAAGAAATAGAATACTTTTCATTGTGTAGAATTGGGTTGCATTTCTGCCTGTAGTATATACAATAGTGCTGACCGCAACTGACAGATTTCATCACTGCATTAAGAACCCAGAAAGTCGTTGCCACCCCTATGATTAAAACTATCTCATTGATCATATTGGATACAGTAAAACGTTTAGACACCAGACTATATTGCTACCTATTGCTGTAGAACATGCCAGCTTTACCAACGAAAAGAAACCACGCTAGTTTACATACTCTCTCATTTGGCTTCAAGTAGAGCACGGTGAGGTGAACTTGATATGTTGGCATTATTTAACTCTGGGCTCCCTATTTAATGCATTCTGTTCTAAAATGATGGCATACTTACTGCCAGTACTTGTCTTATTTTTCTTCCTGTGTATTTACTATACCATATTCCATTATATCAGCAGAATGACAAATACGTGGCTGGATCTGGAAATGCAGTGGGTAGGGCTAAGATCACTTTGGTACGAAGATGTGCAATATTTGCATATTCGTCTACAGTATATGTAAGGATATCCGTAGGAGAAGTTTGTAATTGGGCACTGCAAGCACAGTTTGCGAAGAAATTTAATTTTATTAGGGCAAATAGCATAGTGCTGTAATTCATAGCCACTGAGCTGATGCAATAACTTCACAACAGGATATAGAAATTTTACTAGAAAAATGGAGTGGGCAGACAAATGGCAAATGAGGTTTAATGTAGAGAAATGTAAAGTAGTACACTTGGGGGCAAACTACTCACTAGGGGGAGAACCTCTGGGAAATCAAGGATGGAGAAGGTTGTGGGGGTCCTAGTAGATAACAGATTGAGCAATAGCATGCAAAGGCAAGCTGCAGCTACTGAAGCCAGCAGATTATTGGCATGCATAAAAAAAATGGATATACTCCCAGGGATAAAATAATAATCCTGACACTTTATAAAACCCTGGTCAGGCCCCATCTGGAGTATACTGTCCAATTCTGGTCACCAGTCCTCAGAAGGGATGTGCTGGAGAGAGTCCAAAGAAGGGCAACAAAACTAATTGGGGGATTGGAGGATCTCAACTACAAGGAACAACTGAAAACACTAAATTTTAATCTCGCTGGAGAAGCGACACTGGAGAGGGGACATGATGGCAATCTGCAAATATCTCAATGGGGATCCCAGTATAGGAAAAAACTATTCAGTCTCAGGGAGTGTAAGAGGACACGGGTCACACAATGAGACTGGAGGAGAAGCGGTTTAACCTTAAACTGCGTAGAGGGTTCTTCATTGTCAGGGAAATAAGGATGTGGAACTCTCTTCTACAATCGGTGGTCGTTTTTTAAAAGACTCTTGGATGTATATCTTAAAGAGCACAACATACAGGAATAAAGGAAATAATAAACACTGCCACATGTATACCTACACAGGTTGAACTGGATGGACTACTGTCTTTATTCAGCCTTACCTACTATGAAACTATGAAACTATGAAATAAGCTGCAGATTAAATACATATGCTTTGGAAATGTCCAAAACTGTTTAGATATTGACAAAATGTGATAGAAACCATTAACTATGCATAAATGCATACAACTAGATCCTAGAGTATGTATACTGGGCTATTTAGATAAAGAAATATATTTACCAGCAGTCAGGGTACCTACTGGTAGAATGTTATTTATAGCCCGAAAATGATTTCATTAAAGTGGATAGCCCCTAAAACCCCTACACATGAGAAATGGTGGATACAGGATAACATTGCATTATTAATAGAATGGCAAGTGTATCGAAAAAGGGGACTATTAGGCCTCATACACACAGGCGTTTGCACAAAAATAAGCAAAACGCCGGGCCTGACGTCAGGGAAAAAATTTACGTTTTTCTCGGCGTTTTGCATTGATGTCAATGCACGTTTTTTTCACGCTAGCTTTCAGCTGCGTTTTCTGCCTCTATTCAAAATCAATGGGAGCCCATTGATTTGAATAGAAGCCGCACCAGAAGTCGGATCACGGTGATCCGACTTGCGGCACGACTTGTGTGCTAGGTGTCTTAAAGGGGAACCCAGCAAAAAATTTGCGTGGGGTTCCCCCCCCCAAAAGCATACCAGGCTCTTCGATCTGGCATGGATTTTAAGAGGAGCCCCCACGCCGAAAAAAAAACGGCGTAGGGTCCCCCCCAAAATCCATACCAGAACCTTATCCGAGCATGCAGCCTGGCAGGCCAGGAAAGGGGGTGGGGATGAGCAAGCGCCCCCCCCCGGACCGTACCAGGCCGCATGCCCTCAACATGGGGAGTATGGGTGCTTTGGGGCAGGGGGGGCTCTGCGCCCCCCACCCTGGCACCCTGGTGAGCCCCACCCTCATGATGTCACATCCTGGGGTGGGGCTGTGATCCCCCGCCCCAAGATGTGACATGGGATGGGACTCATGATGGCGTCATCGTGTGGCCCCGCCCCATGCCAATATAAGGCAACCACGCAGCACGGACCCGGCATTCGAGTGGAAGAGAGCGACAAGTCAACATCTCTAGAAGAAGAAGGAGAAGAAGCAGCGGCGGGAGAAGCTAGCCGGGAAGACAGCGGCAAAAGAGCAAAAGAGCCTAAGACCCCGCAGAAGACCCGCAGAAGACCCCTCAGAAGACAGAAGACCCCGCAAAAGAGCTGAAGAGAGGGGAGAAGATGCCGAAGCGGATTTAATAAAATATTTTAAAAAGCTGTGTAGTGTGGTTTTTTTGTACACTTTTTTCCCCCAGGTAAATGGGTAGGGGTACGATGTACCCCATACTCATTTACGTAGGGTAGGGGGCCCGGCATCTGGGGGCCCCCTTATTAAAGGGGGCTTCCAGATTCCGATAAGCCCTCGCCCGCAGACCCCGACAACCAACGGCCAGGGTTGTCGGGAAGAGGCTCTTGTCCCCATCAAAATGGGGACAAGGTGCTTTGGGGTGGGGGGCGCAGAGCCCCCCTGCCCCAAAGCACCCATACTCCCCATGTTGAGGGCATGCGGCCTGGTACAGTCCAGGAGGAGGGGCACTTGCTCGTCCCCATCCCCTTTCCTGGCCTGCCAGGCCGCGTGCTCGGATAAGGGTCTGGTATGGATTTTGGGGGGGACCCTACGCTGTTTTTTTTCGGCGTGGGGCTCCTCTTAAAATCCATGCCAGATCGAAGAGCCTGGTATGCTCTTGGGGGGGAACCCCAAGCAAATTTTTTGCAGGGGTTCCCATTTAAGACACCTAGCACACAAGTCGCGCCGCAAGTCGGATCACCATGATCCGACTTCTGGTGCGGCTTCTATTCAAATCAATGGGCTCCCATAGGGAACCATTGATTTTGAATAGAATGCCTGACGAGGCTTAACACTGTGTATACAACGTTAAGCAACGTTATTCAGCGTTTTGCCGGCTCTGCGTCGAAAACGCCATGACACTGCAGCTTCAGAACGCACTGGTACTGAATTCTAGCTATAGCTCACTAACGCCGATGCCCTCTACTGCTCAAAAACCTCAAAGTTTTAGAAGGCCATTGAATAGCATGGAGAGCAGTAAAAAACGCCCAAAAACGTGGCATTGCAAAACGCCCGTGTGTATGAGGCCTGAAATACATTTCATAAAATATGGGAACGGTGGCTAGTGTCACCTGGCTTGGTCCCATATATCATAGCGCCTGATGGAAGTTTAAAGATAGATAGATCTTTCCATGACTACAGAAAAATAAAGGAATGATAAACAGGGAAGGGCTTTAAGGCTATATAAACATAAGTATAATGTAATGATGAATTTAGATCAACTATATATAAGTATTTGCGTGCTTAATAGGATTGCTATAATGGGCTCTTGAGGGGTTTTTTTTCCTTGGTGGGTTATTTGTAATTTATCTTTGAATGTATTTTTGTGTTTCATGTTTTGTAATTATATTGGAAAAGAAAAAAATGTTAATAAACAGATGAAATCATGTAAATCATGCAAATAATGCATAAATATGGAAACAAATCATAGCATCATAGCACATTGCATTGAGTGTCAAAGGAAAATGTCCCCCAAATTCTAAAATCACTTAAATGCAGATACTGGAGTAAAATCAGAATGAGTAAAATACATAGGTACATGGGTATGTCTATATAAACAGCAGTGCATCCAAATAAGCCCAACGCGTTTTGTGGTTTCTACCACTCTTCAGGGTCAGGTGCATCCCCATCTGCAAAGGGATATAAATAAGCAAATATGGTCTGATGATACGTATATATGAGGAAAAGTAGTTTGTGGGGGAAAGGAAAAGAACCTATCCCTTTGTATCCTCACAAGTCAACTGAGTCTGGAATCTGTGATACGAGAACCTGGGGGGGGCTGCCTAAGGTGTCCATCCTGGGAAATGTGGAAGGGGCCCTCAGAAAGGCCAAGCGCACACAGATAGCCCCCAAATGAAAAGGGATGTAAGGTCTCCAGGTAGTGATGTGTATGGGCTCGAATTCTATAAAATCCAAAAAATTGTTATTGAGTATGAGTATAAATAAGTACTAATACTGTAAAAAGTAGATGAAAGGAACCCAAAACCACTATACCAAGAAACAGTATATGTTAAATGGATACTGGTATGCATCCATGGAAGGATATCCTATATGTGAAGGAAGAGACAATGAAACAAGTGTGAGTAGTGTGGCACCGAGCCAAACATAAAAAACACCAAGAGTATTGTGACAAGTGCTGGGAGCCTGAAGAGAGCGTGAGAGGAGATAGCAGAGCAGAGAAGTTACCTCCCAAAGCTGTGGTAGGACATGATCTAACTCCGAAGGAGCAATGTGTGTGCAAGGTGCTGCCAAACAGACTAGCTAGCACCAAATGGGGGTTTATATGCGCTCAGCCTGCCCCACAAATCCCTCCCAGTGGCACGCTGGCACGAGAAAAGGGCTGAGGCGTGTCCACCGAAGTGGAGGCCGCCGCCCACATAGGCTCACCTCCCCGTGTGTCAGCCAGGATGATGAAAACCAACATGCCGGCATCCAGACACCCGGGGGGGGGTGGGGAAGATATATATGGGGGCGAGGCGCGGATGAGCAAGGGGGCATGCCCATACCGATGCAAATGGAAGGGGAGGGTGCCCTAGGTGCATTACAGTTCCTGGGTTGTGGAAAGCCAGCCAGCCTACCAGGCCCTGATCAGAAGGGGAAAGGGGAAAATTGGGACTTTAAATGAAATGTATAGATATATACGTCTCCATCCCTGTATCAGTATACAAAGAGAAAAAGTTGGGATTTTGAATGAGGATGTAGCATAGCATCATAGCACATTGCATTGTGTGGCAAAGGAAAATGACCCCCAAATTCTAAGATCACTTAAAAGCAGATACTGGAGTAGAATAAGAATGAATAAAATACATAGGTACATGGGTATGTCTATATAATGCATCCAAATAAGCCCAGCACGTATTGTGGTTTCTACTACTCTTCAGGGGCAAGTGCATCCCCATCTGCAAAGGGATAAAAATAAGCAAATATGGTCTGATGATACCTATATATGAGGAAAAGTAATTTGTGGGGGGAAGGAAAAGCACATATCCGCTTGTATACTCACAAGTCAACTGAGTCTGGAATCTGTGATACGAGAACCTGGGGGGGCTGCCTGAGCTGTCCATCCCAGGAACTGGGAAAGGGGCCCTCGGAGGGGCTGAGTACAAATTAACATCATGTAGCAATACAGAGACCACACTGGTAGTATATGATCCCAAACCAAAGGGGGTTTCTCTTTTCACTTTAACCAAGCTGTATCCGCATACTTCTGCTTGTATGCATATGACTCCCATTTGTGTCAAGCTGGCAATTTGGATAGTTATAACAAATCACTTTTCACCAAGGTATCCACACTGCTTGGGTCAAATAGAAATGTCATACTTTTTGCTTTACTGGCTCAGTTTGTGTCAGGCTAGTACCTGTGGGTGGAAACATTTGGATTGGTGTTTGTGTGCGTGTGAGAGATCACAATGCATAGGCTCATCTTCCATTAGCATATGTTAGACAGCAATATTCTTTCTGCCACTCTTGCCAAAGGGACAATATTACAGAAATGGTTTACAGTAAAGGTAAGGATAAACTATTTCTGTAATATTGTCACTTTGGCAAGAGAACAACTGAAGACATGTTTGTAATAATGCTTTAGCATTATGGGATCCACGTGGAATTGCTTTGTATCAACATAACTTAGGACTGACAGTCTTTCTTCTCCTTTGGTGTTGGTGGACTTAAGACTAAATGACTTAGGCTGAATTCACACAAGGTGCAGTGACAGGCACTGTAAAATCCTGTCACCACAAGAAGTCACAAAAAACAATAGTTTTCTGCATGTCCCATTCACACTGTAATGCCACCCAGAGCTGTGCTGCAGTATGTTGCAATAAAATGCAGACAGCTGAATTTTATCTCAGTGCACTGTATGGCACATGCTGTACAGCAACATGAATGAATTGTACTTTTGTACACTTCAAATAAAGTTTGTACAAAAACAAAACCAAAAAGGGAGCTGTGTGATGCACTGATGCACGTTGTTATGGGGAAGGAGGGGTGAGGGGAACTATGGAGCTATTCGTATTCGTAGTAGTGAGTGATGTCCCACTCAAAGTTAAGGCCTTTGGGGATACGAGTATCCACTCTGAAGATCCAATATACCTTCTACATAGAAGGGAGAAGCGATCACCACCACAGGCCGGGCAATCAACCCTTTCAACAATTTGGACTTTGTTGGTGGATTGTACATTTTGATGGTGGAATTGGTTGAAATGCCTGGTTAGTTGGTGTTTTTGTTGGTTCTGATGTCAGAAAACTGGTCATTCTAACGCTGAGTCATCTCATCTTTCTTCCTACGTACTGAATGTTGCATGTGGTACAGATGACTACATATATAATATACTTGGTGTGACAATTGATCAGCTGTGTATTGGTTGAGGAAAAACCATTTAAACATAAGGTTATCATGTGAGGGCAGACCAGGTGGTCACAGGTCGAACATCTAGTGACACCACATCTGTACATCCCAGTGGTATTTAACCATGTATGTGTAGATTGGTTTAAAGTGTACATACTGGGGAGACCATATTTCATATTGTGCATTTCTTCCTAGTAATGTATCTAACCCCCTGTTCTAACACTAGCCTGTAACTGTCATCACTGTACAGAGTTGGAAGATGTCTGGATATGATATGCTTTAAATCTTGAAACAGTGAAACAGTAGGTCAGATGATCTAGTCTGTTGAGTGGATTGATGGATTAGTAAATTGGTTCCATTCAAATTTCTGGCATGGAGGCAGGCTTGTTTGACCAGTGATTTTGGGTAGCCCCATTCACAAAGTCCTTGTTAGAGTGAAAGTGCCTCTTTGTCAAAATCCATCAAGCTGGAACAGTTTTGCTTGGTCCCCGTGGAATCGCTCTAATGGTATGAGGGGGATTACAACTAGATGCGTGTAGAAGGGCATTTTTGGAAGTAGGTTTCCTGTATGCATGCACTATAACAATTTCTTTTTGGATGGAGCCAAATATGGCGAGGACAAGATAATTGATCTCTACTTGATGTTCTTCTGATGTAAACCTTAGATTCACTAGCGTGTTGTTGTTTAAATAATTTAGAAACTCATTGGCAGACAAACTGTGATCAATGATGAAAATCTGGTCATCAATATAACAAAAATATGAAAGAATGTGGTCTCTATGATGGTTGCGTGCGTTGTAGATATATTGTTCCTCCCGTCATCCCATATATATATATATATTGGCATAAGTGGGGGAGAATCTCACTCCTATTGTTTCTGTATGTACCACTTTTCTTTTTTTTTTAAGAGAAAGCAGATATGGTGTAGAAGATAGGATACTCCTTCCAAAATGAACCATTTGAGTTCTGGAGAATACTCTGAATAAAGGTCCATGTGGTGTTTGAGTGATTGTAATCCTAAATCATGGAGCATCCTATCTTCTACAAGATTTTTATTCCATTTTTTAGGGGGGAGGTTTTTGTATTTTTGCTTCAGTTTTTACATTTAGATCACTCTAAGCCAGTGGTTCTCAACTCCTGTCCTCGGGACCCACCAACAGGCCAGATTTTAAGGATTACCTTGGGGAGATGCAGACTAGAATGCTGCAATCACTGAGCAGCAAATTCCATCACCTGTGATGTATTTCAGTTATCCTGCAAACCTGGCCTGTTAGTGGGTCCCAAGGACCGGAGTTGAGAACCACTGCTCTAAGCACTAATGGTTTTCAAGTCCTGCAGGTTTCTGTGGTATGATTACACTGATTAAACATCTGCTGTGTTCTCTACAGAGCAGGATAACAGACCTGCACACATCTGACATTCCCCTTTTTGATCTAATCTGACAGCCAGTGATGTATAAAAACTCCCCCTCGTGCTTGGGATCTCCATCCCCATGACTAAGCTCTGAGGGGTGGAGCAAAATGTGTTGGGGGCATGGTCTGGTCAGATTCCAGGCTCAGGTTGCCACTAACACATTGATCAAAGGGATTGTTCATATGTGCAGCTAAGGGAGACCTTTTTCATACCCAGTAATTACAGGAGCCAGGACGAGCCCCCTCCCAGTCCGCCACTCATAATGGTGAATAGGGATAGGCCCCCGGTTCAAGTCAAATGTAAGTTCCACTCAAACATTGGGGGTTCATCTGTTCAATGAATCCCGAACAGTATGGGGCGTTCGCGGGGAATTCGAGCACCCCATAATGCAGTGAAATCGCAGGGAAATGCCGCCCGCTGATTGGCCAAAGCATGCACATGCTTTGGCCAATCACAGCACACTCTGCTGTGAGAGCCATGATTGGCTAAAGGCAAGGTTCCTTTGGCCAATCATGGATCAGGGATTTCACTCCATGCCCACACTATATAAAGCCGCTTGTACAGCGGCTCTCTGTAGCGCTGTGTGTAAAGTGGAGAGAGATAGTTTAGCTAGTGGCATGTAGGCAGTTCAGTGTAGAGAGAGATACTAGGTAGATAGATGCGATCTGTATACAGTTAGTGCAGGCAGTGTAGTCTATATACAGGCAGTGTAAGAATATATATATATATATATATATATATATACAGCTTGGTAATATATATATATATATATATATATATATATATATATATATACAGTACATATATATATTACACTGCATTCAGTGTAGACCATATCCTGCTCATTCAGTGTATAGTATATAAACATAGAAACTTAGAAAAGTGTCGGCAGAAAAAGACTGAGTAGTCCATCGAGTCCGCCCTTTTTTATTTATTTTTTTATTTATTCTTCTTCTTTTTTTTTGTTTTGTTTTTTGTTTTCACATTAAGCTTGTTGCTTGACTATATATTTATGTTTATCCAAAGCATGTTTAAAGCCATTTACTGTTGACTGTCTCACAACCTCTGTTGGTAGTTTATTCCAATCATCAACCACCCTTTCAGTAAAATAATACTTTCTAAGATTAGTTTTGAACTTCCCTCTGGTTAGCTTGAGGTCATGTCCCAGTGTTCTTGATTTCGGTTTCATATTGAAAAGACTGCCCTCCTGAACCTTATTCACCCCCTTGATGTATTTAAAGGTTTCAATCATGTCTCCCCTCTCCCTTCTTTCCTCCAGACTGTATATATTAAGTTCCTGAAGTCGCTCTTGATATATTTTATCCCCCAGATCTTTCACCATTTTTGTTACCCGTCTCTGAACTCGTTCTATCTTATCAATATCTTTTTGTTAGTGAGGCCTCCAGAACTGGACACAATATTCTAAGTTAGGTCTCACTAAAGATATATATAGGGGAATCAGGACCTGCTTCCTCCTGTTGGTGACCCCTGTACTGATACATCCCAGAATTCTATTTGCTTTTCTCACTGCCTAGTCACACTGTTTGCTCATTTTGAAATCATCTGAAATAAGCACCCCAAATCTTTTTCTTCTGTAGTGCTAGTTAACACTGTACCCCCAATGTTATACTCTCTAATAGGATTCTTTTTCCCTAGATGCATTATTTTATATTTATAAATATTGAACTGCAGTCTCCACTGCTTTGACCAATCTTCCAGCAATGCCAAATCATGTTCCAGACACCTCCAGGGATATCAACCCGATTACACACCTTTGTATCATCAGCAAAGAGACATACCTTGCCCAACAAACCTTTAATTAGATCACTAACATAAAGGTTAAATAGAACAGGACCAAGTACAGAGCCTTGTGGTACCCCACTAGTGACTGGTCTCTGTTCTGAGTGAACCCCATTTACAACCACACTCTGGGATCTTTCCTTTAGCCAACTGCATATCCACTGAACCACCCAATGGTTAAGTCCTAGTATGTACAACTTTTGTATTAGATCATTATGTGGAACTGTGTCAAATGCCTTGCTGAAATCAAGATACGCTATGTCCACAGCACCACCCTGGTCCAAAACACTGGTAATATAGTAAAAAAAATCAATTAGATTTGTCTGACACGATCTGCCCTCAGTAAAGCCATGCTGCTTTGGGTCCAGCAAGCTGTGCATTTTTAGGTGACTACGATCCTTCTTTTCAGTAGTGATTCCATTACCTTGACTACAATTGATGTTAAACTCACTGCCCTGTAATTGCCAGCTTCTACCTTGCTGCCCTTCTTGTGGATGGGTTCAATATTAGCTATCCGCCAATCATGGCGAACTTCTCCTGTTAGAAGAGATTGATTAAAAAGATCTGTTAATGGTCCAACAACTATATCTCGAAGTTCTCTTATGAATACCATCAGGGCTCATTGCTTTATTAAGCTTTAACCGAGCCAGTTCCTCTGCTACCTCTGTCTCAAGAAATCCTAGAAATGAACCATCATTACTAGAGTTGAGCAAACTTCTAGAAGTCCGGGTTCTGCTGGTTCGGCAGAACTTCGGGACAAAGTCCGGGTTCGGGTCCGGACAGAACCCGAACTTTGTCCCGGACCCCGCTTTTAGGTACAAAAAGTGTTATAAAATAGTCCTGGAAGGTCCTAGAGGTCTGCAAAAGGAAGGAAATGTGGGTAAGGGTGGGACAAGTGACCTACAAAGAAATGGGGACATTGAAGATATATATGGGGGCGAGGCGCGGATGAGCAAGGGGGCATGCCCATACCGATGCAAATGGAAGGGGAGGGTGCCCTAGGTGCATTACAGTTCCTGGGTTGTGGAAAGCCAGCCAGCCTACCAGGCCCTGATCAGAAGGGGAAAGGGGAAAATTGGGACTTTAAATGAAATGTATAGATATATACGTCTCCATCCCTGTATCAGTATACAAAGAGAAAAAGTTGGGACTTTGAATGAGGATGTAGCATAGCATCATAGCACATTGCATTGTGTGGCAAAGGAAAATGACCCCCAAATTCTAAGATCACTTAAAAGCAGATACTGGAGTAGAATAAGAATGAATAAAATACATAGGTACATGGGTATGTCTATATAATGCATCCAAATAAGCCCAGCACGTATTGTGGTTTCTACTACTCTTCAGGGGCAAGTGCATCCCCATCTGCAAAGGGATAAAAATAAGCAAATATGGTCTGATGATACCTATATATGAGGAAAAGTAATTTGTGGGGGGAAGGAAAAGCACATATCCGCTTGTATACTCACAAGTCAACTGAGTCTGGAATCTGTGATACGAGAACCTGGGGGGGCTGCCTGAGCTGTCCATCCCAGGAACTGGGAAAGGGGCCCTCGGAGGGGCTGAGTGCAAATTAACATCATGTAGCAATACAGAGACCACACTGGTAGTATATGATCCCAAACCAAAGGGGGTTTCTCTTTTCACTTTAACCAAGCTGTATCCGCATACTTCTGCTTGTATGCATATGACTCCCATTTGTGTCAAGCTGGCAATTTGGATAGTTATAACAAATCACTTTTCACCAAGGTATCCACACTGCTTGGGTCAAATAGAAATGTCATACTTTTTGCTTTACTGGCTCAGTTTGTGTCAGGCTAGTACCTGTGGGTGGAAACATTTGGATTGGTGTTTGTGTGCGTGTGAGAGATCACAATGCATAGGCTCATCTTCCATTAGCATATGTTAGACAGCAATATTCTTTCTGCCACTCTTGCCAAAGGGACAATATTACAGAAATGGTTTACAGTAAAGGTAAGGATAAACTATTTCTGTAATATTGTCACTTTGGCAAGAGAACAACTGAAGACATGTTTGTAATAATGCTTTAGCATTATGGGATCCACGTGGAATTGCTTTGTATCAACATAACTTAGGACTGACAGTCTTTCTTCTCCTTTGGTGTTGGTGGACTTAAGACTAAATGACTTAGGCTGAATTCACACAAGGTGCAGTGACAGGCACTGTAAAATCCTGTCACCACAAGAAGTCACAAAAAACAATAGTTTTCTGCATGTCCCATTCACACTGTAATGCCACCCAGAGCTGTGCTGCAGTATGTTGCAATAAAATGCAGACAGCTGAATTTTATCTCAGTGCACTGTATGGCACATGCTGTACAGCAACATGAATGAATTGTACTTTTGTACACTTCAAATAAAGTTTGTACAAAAACAAAACCAAAAAGGGAGCTGTGTGATGCACTGATGCACGTTGTTATGGGGAAGGAGGGGTGAGGGGAACTATGGAGCTATTCGTATTCGTAGTAGTGAGTGATGTCCCACTCAAAGTTAAGGCCTTTGGGGATACGAGTATCCACTCTGAAGATCCAATATACCTTCTACATAGAAGGGAGAAGCGATCACCACCACAGGCCGGGCAATCAACCCTTTCAACAATTTGGACTTTGTTGGTGGATTGTACATTTTGATGGTGGAATTGGTTGAAATGCCTGGTTAGTTGGTGTTTTTGTTGGTTCTGATGTCAGAAAACTGGTCATTCTAACGCTGAGTCATCTCATCTTTCTTCCTACGTACTGAATGTTGCATGTGGTACAGATGACTACATATATAATATACTTGGTGTGACAATTGATCAGCTGTGTATTGGTTGAGGAAAAACCATTTAAACATAAGGTTATCATGTGAGGGCAGACCAGGTGGTCACAGGTCGAACATCTAGTGACACCACATCTGTACATCCCAGTGGTATTTAACCATGTATGTGTAGATTGGTTTAAAGTGTACATACTGGGGAGACCATATTTCATATTGTGCATTTCTTCCTAGTAATGTATCTAACCCCCTGTTCTAACACTAGCCTGTAACTGTCATCACTGTACAGAGTTGGAAGATGTCTGGATATGATATGCTTTAAATCTTGAAACAGTGAAACAGTAGGTCAGATGATCTAGTCTGTTGAGTGGATTGATGGATTAGTAAATTGGTTCCATTCAAATTTCTGGCATGGAGGCAGGCTTGTTTGACCAGTGATTTTGGGTAGCCCCATTCACAAAGTCCTTGTTAGAGTGAAAGTGCCTCTTTGTCAAAATCCATCAAGCTGGAACAGTTTTGCTTGGTCCCCGTGGAATCGCTCTAATGGTATGAGGGGGATTACAACTAGATGCGTGTAGAAGGGCATTTTTGGAAGTAGGTTTCCTGTATGCATGCACTATAACAATTTCTTTTTGGATGGAGCCAAATATGGCGAGGACAAGACAATTGATCTCTACTTGATGTTCTTCTGATGTAAACCTTAGATTCACTAGCGTGTTGTTGTTTAAATAATTTAGAAACTCATTGGCAGACAAACTGTGATCAATGATGAAAA
>BLSH010447242.1:0-15672 GCA_018402905.1 Glandirana rugosa | reverse complement strand
CTATTCTATTTCCAGATGTATGAAGAAAAGATTTAATGTGTGAAGAATATCTGTTCTGGTGCAGAACACATGTGTGTGAATAGCAGATGTGCAATGACTGACGTTTTCATTTAAAGTGATACACACATTTTAAAAAGAAGTGTGAATAAAAGATGTGGAATGATTGACGGTTTGATTTAAAGTGACACACACACTTGAAATAATTGTGCAGAAGAGATGTTCAATGTTTGACGGTTTCATTTAAAGTGATACACACATTTTAAAAAGAAGTGTGAATAAAAGATGTGCAATGATTGACGGTTTGATTTAAAGTGATACACACATTTTGCAGAACAGTGATATGGGTACTCCGGGCTTATTTATACTTTTTGGACACAGTTTGAAGATGATTTTAGAACAGTTCTATGGCCTCTAATGTTAATTAATACTTTTCAGACCCATTTTGAAGATGATCTCCATTTTTGCATTTTTATGTTTTTATTTTTTTTTTAATATTTAAAGTTATTTTCCTGTCCCCATTTCTTTGTAGGGCACTTGTCCCACCCTTACCCACATTTTCCTTCATTTTGCAGACCTCTAGGACCTTCCTGGGCTTTTTTACAGCATTTTTAAGATTTTTAATTAAAATTACCAGAACACCGGACCCGAACCCGGACTTTTTTTGAAAAGTCCGGGTCCGGGTCCGGGTCCCGGACACCCCAAAGTTCGGTACGGACCCGAACTTTACAGTCCGGGTTCGCTCAACTCTACTCCTAAACTGTTTAAGATGGGCTAACTCTCTTCTCCCACTTGTCATAGATGCTGCACCGCGATAAGATCCTTTATGCAAATGGTTTGGAAAAGTCCTAAAATAAGATCTTTCTAGTCTGATGTAACAGGTTTCACCTCCGCTTTATTAGATATACAGCGCCTTGAAAATTATTCATACCCCTTGAAATTTTACACATTTTGTCATCTTACTACAAAATACGCAAATGCTATTTTATGTAATAGACCAACACAAAGTGGCACATCATAGTGAAGTGGAAAGAAAATGATAAATGGTTTTCCAGATTCCTTAAAAATAAATATGTGAAAAGTGTGGCGTGCATTTGTATTCAGCCCCTTTTACTCTGATACCCCTAACTAAAATGTAGTGGAACCAATTGCCTATAGAAGCCATCTAATTATTAAATAGAGTCAACCTGTGTGTAATTTAATCTCAGTATAAAGTATCTCAGTATAAAGTGAACAAACAGCATCATAAAGGCCAAGCAACACACCAAACAGGTCAGAGGTAAAGTTGTGGAGAAGTTTAAAGCAGGGTTAGGTTGTAAAAAAATATTCCAAGCTTTGAACATCTTACGGAGCAGTGTTTAATCCATCATCCGCAAATGGAAAGAGTATGGTACAACAGCAAACCTACCAAGACATGGCCGACCACCTAAACCGACAGGCCGAGCAAGGAGAGCATTAATCAGAAAAACAGCCAAGAGGCCCAAGATAACTCTGGAGGAGCTGTCCACAGGACAACTATTAGTCATGCACTCCACAAATCTGGCCTTTATGGAAGAGTGGCAAGAAGAAAGACATTGTTGAAAGAAAGCCATGTGAAGTCACATTTGCAGTTTGCGAGAAGCCATGTGGGGGGAAACAGCAAACACATGGAAGAAGGTGCTCTGGTCAGATGAGACCAAAATTGAATTATTTGGCCTAAAAGCAAAATGCTATGTGTCGTGGAAAACTAACAATGCACATCACCCTGAACACACCATCCCCACCGTGAAACATGATGGTGGCAGCATCATGTTGTGGGAATGCTTTTCTTCAGCAAGGACAGGGAAACTGGACAGAGTTGATGGTAAGATGGATGGAGCCAAATACAGGGACATTTTAGAGGAAAACCCATTAGGATCTGCAAAAGACTTAAGACTAGAGCGGAGGTTCACCTTCCAGCAGGACAACGACCCTAAACATACAGCCAGAGCTACAATGGAATGGTTTAAATCAAAGCATATTCATGTGTTAGAATGGCCCAGTCAAAGACCAGACCTAAATCCAATTGAGAATCTGTGGCAAGACTTGAAAATTGCTGTTCACAGATGCTTTTCATCCAAGCTGACAGAGCTTGAGCTATTTTGCAAGACGAATGAGCAAAAATTTCACTCTCTAGATGTGCAAAGCTGGTAGAGACATACCCAAAAAGACAGGCATGCTGTACTTGCAGTGAAAGGTGGTTGTACAAAGTATTGACTCAGGGGGGCTGAATACAAATGTATGCTAAACTTTTCAGATATTTGTAAAAAAATGTAAAAACTATTAATGATTTTCCTTCCACTTCACAATTATGTGACACTTTGTGTTGGACTATCACATAACATCCCAATAAAATACATTTATGTTTTTAGTTGTAACATGATAAAATGTAGAACATGTCAAGGGGTATGAATACTTTTTCAAGGTGCTGTACCTAATATCTTTAACCCCTTAGATGTCTTTTGGGTATTTTGGGTGATTCTGATATACCTAAACACACCAGTACACTATTTTTCTATTTATTATACTTCTATGCAAAGAAAAATATTATTTTTTGGGTTAGAAAACCCTGACCCTCCCATTATTGCTACTTGGGTAGTTCACTTGTTAATGTAGCATTAAAGCTATATAAACTGACAGATGAAGCAAGGGGATGCCCTAAAAAGCTTGATATGCTGTTGGCACCGTACGTAGGGCCACAACAAACCATACCTTTGAATTGAAGAACTTTATACGTTCTAATCCCTATTAGGGATGGTCCGAACACCCCCCAGTTCGGTTCACACCAGGCCATGCGAACAGATAAAAAATTTGTCTGAACATTTGAACACTGTTAAAGTCTATGGGACCCAAACAAAAGTGTATGGGGACCCGGGTCCTGCCCTAGGGGACATGTATCAATGAGAAAAAAAGTTTTTAAAACCGATCATTTTTTCAGGAGCAGTGATTTTAACAATGCTTAAAGTGAAACAATAAAAAAGAAATATTCCTTTAAATATCGTGCCTGGGGGGGGGGGGGCCTGTTCCTTAGTCTGCCTGTAAAAGGGCGCACCTCTGTGATGTTTAGAACAGTGCCAGAGCAAAATTACATTTGTGAAGGAAAAATTGTCATTTAAAATTGCGGCTGTATTGCCGACTCCTGGCAATATACAGAAAAATCACTGAAAAATGTTGCTTCGGGTCCCCCCAGGCCACAAACCAGGCCCTTCAGGTCTGGTATGGGTTTTAAGGGGAACTCCACGCCAACATTTTTTAAAAAATTTACGTGGGGCGCCCCCTAAAATCCAAACCAGACCCTTATCCGAGCATGCAACCTAGCCAGCCAGGGTGGGGGGGGGGGACGAGCGAGCGCCCCCTGCCCCTTCTGAACCATACCAGGCTACATGCCCTCAACATGGGGAGTATGGGTGCTTTGAAACGGGGGGACAAGAGCCTCTTCCCCACAACCTTGGGCTGTGGTTGTGAGGGTCTGTGGGTGGGGGGGGCTTATGGGAATCTGGAAGCTCCCTTTAATAAAGGGGTCCCCCAGATCCTGCCCCCCCATGTGAATTAGTATCAGGTACATCTTACCCCTACTAATTCACCAAAAATTGTCAAAAAAGAAAAAAACACAGGAGATAATTAGGGCCAAGTCCTTTATTAACCACTTCAGCCTGGAAGGATTTCCCATGTTAGGACCAGAGCACTTTTTGCGATTCGGCACTGCGTCGCTTTAACTGACAATTGCGCGGTCGTGCGATGTTGTAACCAAACAGAATTTGCGTCCTTTTTTCCCACATATAGAGCTTTCTTTTGGTGATATTTGATCACTTCTCATTTCTGATCACCACCATAAACAAAAAAAGATCAACAATTTTGCAAAAATAAAACAATATTTCTTACTTTTTGCTAAAATACAAATCCAAAAAAAATATAAAACAACTAATTTATTCATTGGCTTTGGCTGATTTATATTCTACCTCATATTTTTGGTAAAAAAAATAAATCACAATTCACATTTATTGATTGGTCTATGATTTTTATCTGGACTTTGATATTGGGGTGGACATGTCAGACATTTTTGACACTTTTTTGGGACCAATGACATTTATACAGTGATCAGAAATTTAAATATCCACTGATTACTGTATAAATGTAATTGGCAGTGAAGGGGTTAACCTGCAGTGGGCAGTGAAGGGGTTAACTGTGTTCCCTGGGCATGTTCTAACTGTGAGGGGGCTTGGCTACCATGGGCATAAGAGATCTAACTGATCCCAGTGACAGGGATCAGTAGATCTTTTAAATGGCCACTGACAGAGCGTGTTTACATTGGCGGTTCCCCAGTCTTTCTCTCTGCCAGGTCATCACGGCTTCCAAGCGGACATTGGGTGAGTGCAGCGGGCACGTGATCGGGCTGTTGCCGGCACGCTCCCACCCGCTAGCTGCACACGCATGAGCTGCCGTTTATAGACGGCAAATTGCGGAATAGAGCCACACTGCAGCAATAAATGTACGCAAGCTGGTACGGAACCGGTTAAAAAAGAAAAAAAAATAAGTGTCCCCCATTGTAATCCACTTCAATCACGGCACGCGGTGGACCCAAAAAAAATGCAACAGCTCCTCCTCCATGGGAGGGCTCCCGCCGACTGAGCTCTGTTTGCTGTGAAAGTTTATTTATAGTGAAGGACGAGGCCCCCCGCTGACATAATTGAGTGACCCGGCCCATCATGTGATGTCAGAAGGGGGTGGGGTCACCTGTACATGACCGGGTGGCCCCGCCTTTCACTATAAATAAACTGTCAAAACAAACCTAGTGCAGACGTCGGCAGCCCTCCCACGGAGCATGAGTTGTGCGTGCCGTCTGCTCACTATACATTATGGGGCGTTCGGCGGTGCCTAAGTCGCGCCGAACACCCCATAATGTTCTAAATTCAGGGATCAGGCGAACAACAGAAGTTCGGCCTGAACGTATGCTCGGGCCGAACCGTTCACCCATCCCCAATCCCTATGTTAAAATGAAAAGAAAGTACAGACACTCAAATACCTTTAGAATACTTTTTTGTCTTCCCACAAATATAAAATACATTGTAGTGATGTCATATTGCCTGAACTACAGTAGCCACTGTAACAGTTGTTAGGTTGAAGGCACTTGTATTTAAATGCATCAGAATTCTGTATAACTGATTGGTGAAAACTGGGTTAATACAAATGTATACATTCACTTTGCTTTTCCTATTGTGTAACTAAAAATAAAGATTTACACCTTAAAAAAACATTCCTGTGAACAACACACAAAGTATCTGAAATGCCCCTTTACCATAGGTGTGTGCACGGGGTGTGCCAGGTGTGCCTGGGCATACCCTATTCACTCTGTGTGGTTTCAATCCCCCCTACTGCCCGGGCTTCCCCCCTCTTGTCTGTCCAGTGTCCTGCAGTACTGCTGGCTTCCCTCCTCTCCTCTCCCCTCCGCTGCTGGGATGTTTCAGGATGGAGAGTGGGGAAAAGGGCTAGTCAATATGTCATTTATCGGCACCACTCACTGTGTTTATTCATAACTGAAGCATAGTAAACTGTGTTTATATGATTCTGTTTGTGAATAAACAGGAATCTGCTCGACACAAAGCACTTCCCATTCATTCACTGTCCAGTGCAGCTGAGGCTGCAGAGAAAGGCATGTGTGTTTGAGCTTTGGAGTGCACACCTGAATGCAATAAGCTGCACACACCTATGCCCTTTACTATTTGTTGCTGATCTGATCTAACATGTATGGCCAGCCTAAGACCCCTTTCACACTGAGGCAGTTTTCAAGCATTTTAACGCTTAAAATAGTGCTTGAAAACTGCCTCCCATTCATTTGAATGAGTGCTTTCCCACTCGGGCAGTGCACTTGTGAGACGTTAGAAAAAGTCCTTCCAACAGCATCTTTGCGTTGTGTTTGGAGCGCTATACAGGTGATACTCGAAAAATTAGAATATTGTGCAAAAGTTCATTTATTTCAGTAATGCAACTTAAAAGGTGAAACTAATATATGAGATAGACTCATTACATGCAAAGCAAGATAGTTCAATCTGTGATTTGTCATAATTGTGATGATTATGGCTTACAGCTCATGAAAACCCCAAATCCACAATCTCAGAAAATTAGAATATTGTGAAAAGGTGCAATATTCTAGGCTCAAAGTGTCCCACTCTAATCATCTAATTAAGCCATAACAACTGCAAAGGGTTCCTGAGCCTTTAAATGGTCTGTTAGAAGAAGATTGTGCTGAGGACTTGTTTGCACTTTATTGTTGTTTCCTCACGCTCCCGGAGGAGGCGGCGCCAGGCAGCTCTATTTGAACTTCCTGCTCCTGTCAGCAAGTGCTGTCCATTCTACAGCGTTACCATGTTCCTGAGCGACCCGTTCTAAGCTACCTGTTACCTGTGACCCGGCCTGGACCCGCATCTGCTTGAACTCTGCCTGCACCGACCCCCGGTTTGCCTACGACCACTTTTCTGTCTGATCCCTGTGTACTTCAATCTGCCTGCCTGTTACCGACCCTGCCTGCACCTGACCACCCAACTGCCTGCTCCTCCTGTACTGCTCAGCCCGCATATTATCAACCCGGCCTGTCTCACTACTCTTCTATTTTGCACGACCTTCTGGACAACATCTTACCATCACCAGTGTCCTAGCGCTCCCTGTCTGCTCTATCAGGGGTTCTGGAACCAGGGCCATAAGAGAGGTTGCCTACTGCATAAGCCAGACTCCACCATCAGGTACGTGACATGGTCTCTGAGTCTGGTTCAATAGGAATCACAATCATGGGAAAGACTGCTGACCTGACAGTTGTGCAGAAAACCCTAATTGACACCCTCCATAAGGAAGGAAAGCATCAGAAGGTAATTGCAAAAGAAGTTGGATGTTCCCAAAGTGCTGTATCAAAGCACATAAATAGAAAGTTATGTGGAAGTAAAGTGTGGAAGGAAAAGGTGCACAAGCAGCAGGGATGACCTTCCCAGGGAGGACATTCAAAGGTGTTGGGGACTTTCCCAAGGAGTGGACTGAGGCTGGAGTCAGTGCATCGAGAGCCACCACACACAGACGGATCATGGACATGGGCTTCAAATGTCGTATTCCTCTTGTCAAGCCGCTCCTGAACAACAAACAACATCAGAAGCGTCTTGCCTGGGCTAAAGAAAAACAGACCTGGTCTGTAACTCAGTGGTCCAAAGTCCTCTTTTCTGATGAGAGCAAATTTTCCATCTCATTTGGAAACCAAGGACCCAGAGTATGGAGGAAGAATGGAGAGACACACACTTGCTTGAAGTCCAGTGTGAAGTTTCCACAGTCTGTGTTGATTTGGGGAGCTATGTCATCTGCTGGTGTTGGTCCACTGTGCTTCATTAAGTCCAGGGTCAACGCAGCCGTCTACCAAGAGATTTTGGAGCACTTTATGCTTCCTTCCGCAGACTTCCACAGACGAGATCTATGGGGATGCTGACTTCATTTTCCAGCAGGACTTGACACCTGCCCACACTGCCAAAAGCACCAAAACCTGGTTCAATGACCATGGGATTACTGTGCTTGAATGATCAGCAAACTCGCCTGACCTGAACCCCATAGAGAGTCTATGGGGCATTGCCAAGAGAAAGATGAGAGACATGAGATCCAACAATGTAGAAGAGCTGAAGGCCGCTATTGAAGCATCTTGGTCTTCCATAACACCTCAGCAGTGCCACTGGCTGATAGCTTCCATGCCACGCCGAATTGAGGCAAAAGGGGCCTAAACCAAGTACTGAGTACAAATGCATGCTTATACTTTTCAGAGGTCTGATATTGTTCTATGTACAATCCTTGTTTTATTGATTGCATGTAATATTCTAATTTTCTGAGATTGTGGATTTGGGGTTTTCATGAGCTGTAAGCCATAAAATTATGACAAATCACGGCTTGAACTATCTTGCTTTGAATGTAATGAGTCTATCTCATGTATTAGTTTCACCTTTTAAGTTGCATTACTGAAATAAATGAACTTTTGCACGATATTCTAATTTTTCGAGTATCACCTGTAAATAGCACTCCAAAAACTCCCCTGCCCATTAAAATGAATGGGCAGCGATTCCAAAGCCCCGTCAAAGTGCCACAAACCGGGTTTTTTTCAGCATCTTTTAAAGTCACATTGTCACGTGACCATGGGCGGATTGACCGGATGGTCGATGCAGCCGTGGTCCAAGGACCCAACCGCAGAAAGGGGCCCACCGGTGCCGCCTGCTGGAACCCTGGTTTTAGGCCATAGACAAAAAATTTGCAGCTGCTGACCCGCTGTGACCATTTTTCTCGGACCCAGTCGGCCCCAGCGCCCTGGGCTCACAGCGGGAGGTAAGCGGTGACCACTGCCTGGACAGGGTTAACACAGGTCACGGCCGCAGCTCACCTACCACCGTGCAGCCATGCCTGTGTATCTGCTCTGATCCTGGAAGACTCCCTCTCTCCCAATCCTTGAAACCAAACACAGGATCACAAAGGCCATGATACATGCCAAAATTGAGGCAACAATTCTGAACCGTATCCCTAAATTTGAACGCATTTGACAACCATGGGTATGTCACTTCCTTCCCCCGGACTTGGACAGCAACCTTCTCCTCCCATAAAAGCCCCTACTGTGCAAGGTTACCAGCCTTTCTGCTCATTAGTACTGCTGGTTGGTTCCCCTCCTGACATATCTCCTCCAACTTCTCCCTTTCCTTCTTTTGTCTTTTTTCTATTCCTTCTCTTTCCTCAATCTCTGCTCCTCACCAAACCTTTTTTTTTTACTAGTTTTTTTGTGTGAACCCTCTTGGTTGCTCTTTAGCAATAGAGACATTGCAAATTCTCTCTTAATGTTTAGCATAGCCTAGGTGTCCATGAGTAAACTCAAGGTCCCTCATACCCTGGCTCTGGTTTACGATAGAAGATCTGCACACCTCTCCATGCGCTAAGTATACAAGACAAGATTGTTTGAATTTCCACTGTCAAAGAAAACTTTTAAGCAGGCCTTTTATTGACCCATTCCTATTTACTCGATGTCGATAGATCTTTCTAGGCTTGCTGGTAACAAACTACCTAATGCTCATCCTTGATGGACTAATCTCTTCTATAGAATTACAATCCTTGACTAAGTTATCGTTGTAATGTTTCTTACGATAGATGCCATGTCTCACTCTTGCCATTATGATGTGGGTCCACTACCCTGCTCATTCTGTACTTTGATGCATGTATGCATCTATGTATGGCCGTTAGGCTGCTTTTTTTCTCTTTAATAAACAGTTTGAACAAGTGTGTATCTGCTCTGAGGTCAATAGCTGCAAGGCTGAGCTGTGTCTCTCACACACAGGAGTCAGGAGTATGTAATTTACAGGGGTTAAATTAATTTTTTCTATGATGATTGTTTACACTATGTTCTTGACTTGCCTCATTCAAAGCCCCATGACCGCCCTTTCTCTATATATGTATACAAATAGGGATGGAGGTTTGTCTTGGTGGTGTTGTCTGATCACATTCTCCTTCTTTTGCTGAAATATTTGGGTGGAAGACACCCGTAGGTCGCCCTGTGATCGGCTACACCACACCAATGGATTTCAATATCCCTTATGCATGATGTTATTTAGTTTTTGTGCAGTACAACTTTGTTATTCATTTAATACGCTCCCTTTACCTTCAACATCGCTTTTATGGCATATTGCAACCTTTGCCCTCACAGGGGCGGGGCTGTCCCTGTCCTGTCTAGCCCTGGGGTTGCGATGTACGGCAGTGCCCTCTTCTCCCTCCTCCTCTGTATGGGGGTGGGTGGAGGGGGTCCTCCCGTGCATCTGCGTCATGCACACACACCTGTTCTGTGGCGTCATCTGACGCTGCAGGATGGGGAGGTCCTGTGTTTTCCATCCGACGTTCAGGGTGAGGCGGGTGGAGACTCCCCTCTGGCGGTTATGCCGGGCGCTGCCTCACCTTCCCAGTCTCAGCCCAATGTACGTCGAGCATGACATTGGCGGGGTCACGCCCGCCCCTGTGTTTTTAACGGCCATGGCGGCCACAGTTTTCACCTTCTTGGGTTGCCAGCACCATGCACGGTCACACCAGCAGCTCCATACACACTCTGCTTGCAAGTGAGTATTGGTTCAGCCAATGCACTTATCTAGGCTTCATTTCTAATATTCACTCCTTGCCACTTATGGGATCTGGTTACCTCCGTATCACTCCTGCAGGTACTACTAAGGTCACTCTACCTCTCTTGGTGACTTTGTGTACCCCTTTGGGTAACCTCTACCCACACCTTCTTCTATCCTTACACATCGACCTCCTCTTTGACCTCACAGTAATTGACTAAGTTCACTTATTGATACAATCATTTTTGATTATTCTTAGTATGGTGTGGAACAGAGGTTCTCCTCACTCATCCCCTCACGGATCCTGGCTTGCCGCCTGGCCGTTGTTCACGGGTCAGGGACTGACACTACAGTGGATGCTCTTGCCCCATGTTTTCTTTTTGGGCCATTAAGCTGACATGTAAGAAAAATCTAATACTATTTCTACTCAGTATCCCTCTCCTTAGTTTCCCACAAGGAACTTACTAATATACACTTTTTGTACTATCCATATCCCTAGATCAAATTGTTATGATACTCCTGATGAGAGGACGGGTCCTCGAAACGCGTAGAGTATTTTTATGCCAGAACAGTCTGAATGTCACAGCCCATTGTCATTGTCATTTATAGTTCTACATTATGAATCATTGATTTGTTGTCAGTCTTTTATGATATCTCTATGTTACTCAATTTTTTACTGCAATTGTAACCATGTATAATCATGTATTTTTTACAGTGTACAATAAATTAATTCATTTTTTCTATCATAATTGTTTACACTATGTTCTTGACTTGCCTCATTCAAAGTCCCATGACCGCCCTTTCTCTATATAATTTATAGGGGTGAGAGTCATAGCACAAGGAGGGGGTCCCATGAGGACTAGAGTGAATGAAGGTGTTCACTGTACACTCTGTTAGAAAGAGGCCCCCTCCAGGTTCCATTATACTCCTTTGCAGTCTCTAATGGGGCCTGGAGGGGACGCTTTCTAACAGACTCTCTGTTGTACTTTGTGTGAAATGGATGGGGCCAGGGGTAGGTCATGGATGGGGCCGGGGCGGGTCATGGGTGGGGCCTGATGGGGGGCCCTTGCTTTATTTGGTCAAGGGGCCCTGAGTGTTATCAGTCCGCCCCTGCATGTGACCTTAAAAAAAGCTGCTCGCTAGCGCCCAAAAAGCGATGAGTAAACAAACTGTGCTTTAGCGGTTGTTTTAGCAGCGCTTCAGTGTGAAAGGAGTCTATTAGAGACTGTTAAAATGGTAGTAAACTCATCCATTTAACAGTTTAAAAAACAGTTACATATCCAGCACGTGCCAGAAATGTAACACTCCCATTGGTTGTGCTCTAAACCAAACTGTCAAACCATCCAACGGCTGGTGTCATAGCTGATCACATGTACAGCATCATGGCAGTTGTAGGTTAAGGTGACCAGATTTTAAAAATGAAATCCAGGGACATATTTTAAAACAATAATTATGTATTATTAAGCTGACCCTATAGCAGTAGGCGATGATTTTAGAAAAATAATCTGTCCCTTAAAGGAGCAGCAGGAACCTCTCCATATAGAACTAGGAGACAATTTTAAAACAATAATCTGTCCCTTACAGCACCAGCAGAAACCTCTCCCTATAGAACTAGGAGATGATTATAGAACAATAATCTGTCCCTTACAGCAACAACAGGAACCTGACCCTATAGCAGTAGGCAATGATTTTAGAACAATAATCTGTCCCTTACAGCACCAGCAGGAACCTCTCCCTATAGAACTAGGAGATGATTTTAAAACAATAATCTGTCCCTTACAGTACCAGCAGAAACCTCTCCCTAAAGAACTAGGAGATGATTATAGAACAATAATCTGTCCCTTACAGCAACAACAGGAACCTTACCCTATAGCAGTAGGCGATTATTTTAGAACAATAATCTGTCCCTTACAGCAACAGCAGGAACCTGACCCTATAGCAGTAGGTGATGATTTTAGAACAATAATCTGTCCCTTACAGCACCAGCAGCAAACCTCTCCCTATAGAACTAGGAGATGATTATAGAACAATAATCTGTCCCTTACAGCAACAGCAGGAACCTGACCCTATAGCAGTAGGCAATGATTTTAGAACAATAATCTGTCCCTTACAGCAACAGCAGGAACCTTACCCTGTAGCAGTAGGCGATGATTTTAGAACAATTATCTATCCCTTAAAGAAGCAGCAGGAATCTCTCCCTATAGAACTAGGAGATGATTTTAAAACAATAATCTGTCCCTTACAGCACCAGCAGAAACCTCTCCCTAAAGAACTAGGAGATGATTATATAACAATAATCTGTCCCTTACAGCAACAACAGGAACCTTACCCTATAGCAGTAGACGATGATTTTAGAACAATAATCTGTCCCTTACAGCAACAGCAGGAACCTGACCCTATAGCAGTAGGTGATGATTTTAGAACAATAATCTGTCCCTTACAGCACCAGCAGGAACCTCTCACTATAGAACTAGGAGATGATTATAGAACAATAATGTGTCCCTAACAGCAGGAACCTGACCCTATAGCAGTAAGCATTGATTTTAGAACAATAATCTGTCCCTTACAGCAACAGCAGGAACCTGACCCTATAGCAGTAAGCATTGATTTTAGAACAATAATCTGTCCCTTACAGCAACAGCAGGAACCTGACCCTTTAGCAGTAGGCGATGATTTTAGAACAATAATCTGTCCCTTAGAGCAACAACAGGAACCTGACCCTATAGCAGTAGGTGATGATTTTAGAACAATAATCTGTCCCTTACAGCAACAGCAGGAACCTGACCCTATAGCAGTAGGCGATGATTTTAGAACAATAATCTGTCCATTACAGCAACAGCAGGAACCTCTCCCTATAGAACTAGGAGATGATTATAGAACAATAATCTGCCCCATACAGCAACAGCAGGAACCTAACCCTATAGCAGTAGGCGATCATTTTAGAACAATAAACTGTCCCTTACAGCAACAGTAGGAACCTCTGCCTATAGAACTAGGAGATGATTATAGAACAATAATCTGTCCCTAAGAGCAGGAACCTGACCTTTTAGCAGTAGGCTATGATTTTAGAACAATAATCTGTCCCTTACAGTAAGAGAAGGAACCTGACCCTATAGCAGTAGGTGATGATTTTAGAACAATAATCTGTCCCTTACAGCACCAGCAGGAACCTCTCCCTATAGAACTAGGAGACTATTTTAAAACAATAATCTGTTCCTTACAGCAACAGCATGAACCTGACCCTATAGCAGTAGGTGATGATTTTAGAACAATAATCTGTAACTTACAGCAACAGCAGGAACCTGACCCTATAGCAGTAGGCAATGATTTTAGAACAATAATCTGTCCCTTAAAGGAGCAGAAGGAACCTCTCCCTATAGAACTAGGAGACGATTTTAAAACAATAATCTATCCCTTACAGCACCAGCAGAAACCTCTCCCTATAGAACTAGGAGATGATTATAGAACAATAATCTGTCCCTTACAGCAGCAACAGGAACCTGACCCTAGAGCAGTAGACGATGATTTTAGAACAATAATCTGTCCCTTACAGCAACAGCAGGAAGCTGACCCTATAGCAGTAGGCGATGATTTTAGAACAATAATCTGTCCCTTAAAGGAGCAGCAGGAACCTCTCCCTATAGAACTAGGAGACAATTTTAAAACAATAATCTGTCACTTACAGCAACAGCAGGAACCTGACCCTATAGCAGTAGGTGATGATTTTAGAACAATAATCTGTCCCTTACAGCACCAGCAGGAACCTCTCCCTATAGAACTAGGAGATGATTATAGAACAATAATCTGTTCCTTACAGCAACAGCAGGAACCTGACCCTATAGCAGTAGGTGATGATTTTAAAACAATAATCTGTAACTTACAGCAACAGCAGGAACCTGACCCTATTGCAGTAGGCGATGATTTTAGAACAATAATCTGTCCCTTAAAGGAGTAGCAGGAACCTCTCCCTATGGAACTAGGAGACGATTTTAAAACAATAATCTGTCCCTTACAGCACCAGCAGAAACCTCTCCCTATAGAACTATGAGACGATTATAGAACAATAATCTGTCCCTTACAGCAACAACAGGAACCTGACCCTATAGCAGAAGGCGATGATTTTAGAACAATAATCTGTCCCTTACAGCAACAGCAGGTACCTGACCCTATAGCAGTAGGTGATGATTTTAGAACAATAATCTGTCCCTTACAGCACCAGCAGGAACCTCTCCCTATAGAACTAGGAGATGATTATAGAACAATAATCTGTTCCTTACAGCAACAGCAGGAACCTGACCCTATAGCAGTAGGTGATGATTTTAAAACAATAATCTGTAACTTACAGCAACAGCAGGAACCTGATCCTATTGCAGTAGGCGATGATTTTAGAACAATAATCTGTCCCTTAAAGGAGCAGCAGGAACCTCTCCCTATAGAACTAGGAGACGATTTTAAAACAATAATCTGTCCCTTACAGCACCAGCAGAAACCTCTCCCTATAGAACTAGGAGATGATTATAGAACAATAATCTGTCCTTTACAGCAACAACAGGAGCCTGACCCTAGAGCAGTAGTCGATGATTTTAGAACAATAATCTGTCCCTTACAGCAACAGCAGGACCCAGACCCTATAGCAGTAGGCGATGATTTTAGAACAATAATCTGTCCCTTACAGCAACAGCAGGAACCAGACCCTATAGCAGTAGGCGATGATTTTAGAACAATAATCTGTCCCTTACAGCACCAGCAGGAACCTCTCACTATAGAACTAGGAGATGATTATAGAACAATAATCTGTCCCTTACAGCAACAGCAGGAACCTGACTCTATAGCAGTAGGCAATGATTTTAGAACAATAATCTGTCCCTTACAGGAGCAGCAGGAACCTCTCCCTATAGAACTAGGAGATGATTATAGAACAATAATCTGTCCCTTACAGCAACAGCAGGAAACTCTCCCTATAGAACTAGGAGATGAATATAGAACAATAATCTGTCCCTTACAGCAACAGCAGGAACCTGACCCTATAGCAGAAGGCGATGATTTTAGAACAATAATCTGTCCCTTACAGCAACAGCAGGTACCTGACCCTATAGCAGTTGTGATGATTTTAGAACAATAATCTGTCCCTTACAGCACCAGCAGGAACCTCTCCCTATAGAACTAGGAGATGATTATAGAACAATAATCTGTCCCTTACAGCAACAACAGGAACCTGACCCTAGAGCACTAGGCGATGATTTTAGAACAATAATCTGTCCCTTACCGCAACAGGAGGAACCTCACATTATAACAGTAGGTGATGATTTTAAAACAATAATCTGTCCTATACAGCACCAGCAAGAACCTCTCACTATCAAACTATGAGATGATTATAGAACAAGAATCTGTCCATTACAGCAACAGCAGGAACCTGACCATATAGCAGTAGGCGATGATTTTGGAACAATAATCTGTCCCTTAAAGGAGCAGCAGGAACCTCTCCCTATGGAACTAGGAGACGATTTTAAAACAATAATCTGTCCCTTACAGCACCAGCAGAAACCTCTCCCTA
>BLSH010447193.1:65314-77010 GCA_018402905.1 Glandirana rugosa | reverse complement strand
AAAAAAAAAAAAAAAAAAAAAAAAAAGTCATTCCTGCAGACACGTATGAACATCTACATGCCGGCAGTTTTTTGAGGCGGTCATGAACTGTAAGGCCTCAGACACGGGCGTATGAAAAAACCGTCAGGGAAACAGATTTTTTTTGGAGTTTTGCATCGGCGTTAAATGGAGCGTTAGTGAGCATCGGTGTCCGATGATAAAAGCCCAGGAAGTGCTAACAGCCCGGGTAGAATGAGCCGTGACCGGAAAAGGGGGAACCTTGCCCCGAACAGAATACGCATGGGTCACGGTTTTTCTAATCCAATGGGAAATCGTAGCAGAGGAGGCCGCCAACTCTTTGCGCGGACCCTCTGACAGCACAAACAAGGCATCAGCTTTTCGAAAAGAAGCTGTAGCAGCCAAGTACACTCATAAGGCCCTCACTACGTCCAAAGTGTGCAACTCAATCTCTTTTGGGTGCGATGGACGAGGGCACAATGAAGGAAGAACAATATCTTCATTAATGTGAAAGGAAGAAACCACCTTCGGAAGCAATGGAGAGGGTCGCAAGACCGCCTTGTCCCTATGTAGGACCAGGTAGGGAGACTTGCACGATAGTGCTGCCAATTCAGACACCCGTCTGCCGGAAGTGATGTCAACTAAAAAGGCCACCTTCTGCGACAAATTGTAAGGAAATCTCCCTGATATTCTCATACAGCGTTTTCTGAAGTACAGAAAGCACCAAATTCAGATCCCACGGAGCCTTCACCCGAGATGCCACATGTCGCACACCTTGTACAAAAGGTACGAATCAACGAGCGAGAAGCCAAAGGTCTCTGAAAAAGAATCGCCAGAGCCCATATCTGGCCCTTGAGTGTGCTCAAAGCCAGTTTTTTGTTCAGGCCTTGCTGCAAAAAAAGTCAGGACCCTGGACATGACATAAGAGTGAGGGTTATGACCCTCCGCCTCACACCAAGCTACATAAGCCTTCCAGGTGCGGTGGTAAATCTTGTGAGAAGTAGATTTGCGAGCCTTCAACAATGTAGGGATCACTGAGTCAGCGACTCCCCTGTCTCTTAACACCTGGGACTCAATAGCCAAGCCGTCAAAGCCAGCGAGGGTAAAGCAGGGTGCAAGATGGGCCCCTGAGACAGAAGGTCGTCTCGCAGCGGGAGCCGCCAAGGGGCGTCTGCCACCATGTGCACCACGTCGGCGTACTAAGTGCGCCGAGGCCAATCTGGAGCCACCAGGATTATTGGTATCCCCTCCGCCACTACCCTGCGTATCAATCGCGGAAGCAGTTTTATCAGAGGGAAGGCGTACAGAAGGCGGTAATGACCACAGGGGGGCACCAGAGCGTCCGTGGCCACTGCCAACGGATCCTTCGTTCTTGACACAAAGGTCTCCACCTTGTGATTGAATCGAGACGCCATGAGATCTACGTCTGGCGTCCCCCATCTGCGGCAAATCTGATTGAACACCTCCGGGTGGAGAGACCACTCTCCCTGGTCCAGCGTCTGGCGACTGAGAAAGTCCGCCTGCCAGTTCTCCACACCTGGAATGTAAATGGCAGAGATTGCCGGAACGTGACGTTCCGCCCACCGTAGTATCAGAGCTGCCTCCGCCGCAGCTGCAGGACTCCTTGTGCCGCCTTGATGGTTCACATACGCCACTGCTGTGGCATTGTCCGATTGAATTTGAATCTGACGACCCTGCAATCTCACTGTCCAGTGAAAAAGACACAATCTGATTGCTCTCAGCTTCAGTACATTGATGGGAAGACGAGCCTCCTGTGCCGAAGAAAACGGCCCTGGGCAGACAGTTGCCCCAGGATCCCTCCCCAGCCTGAAAGACTGGCATCCGTGGTGATGGTCACCCACTGAAGGGGCAGGAACGACTTCCCCTGAGTCAGGGCCGAGTCCCGAAGCCTCCAGGTCAGAGACACCCTGGTCTGGGAGCTCAGACGGATATGAAGGTCCAAGGACCGAGGGGACCTGTCCCACCAGCCAGAATTGCTCGCTGGAGACGAGTGGGAACGACGAGACCATGAGCCCCAGCACCCGCATACAGAACCGTAATGAAGACCGACGGTGCGACAGGAGAGTTCGCACTGCCGACTGCAGAGACAGCAACTTGGCTGGAGGGAGGAACACCTTCGCCTGTTCTGTGTCCAGAATTAGACCCAGATACTCCAGGCGACAGGATGGAGAGACCGACGACTTCTGCAGGTTGAGTAACGAACCAAAGTCCTGCAGCGATGTCATTGTGATTCTCACATTCTCCTCCAGAGCCGAGATGGACTCCGCTCACAGGAGCAGGTCGTCTAGGTAGGCTACTACCGCAATGCCTCTCTGTCGGAGCAACGCCAACACCGGGGCTAGCAGTTTTGTGAAAACTCGAGGTGCTGAAGCCAGGCCGAAGGAGAGTGCCACAAATTGAAAGTGGAGGTCTCCCACTGCAAAGCGCAGGAAGCGCTGATGCCATGGAAGAATGGGTACATGGGAGGTACGCATCCCTGGTGTCCAGGGACGCCAGAAATTCCCCCTGATGAAGGGCGGCCACAACCGAGCGGATAGATTCCATCCGGAATTTCCACTCCCTGACATACCAGTTCAGGGCCTTCAGGTCCAGTACTGGCCGAACCCCCCCACCTTTTTTGGGAACCACGAATAGATTTGAGTAGAAACCTCGAAACCTCTCTTCTGGAGGCACTGGCACGATCACCCCCTGGTCCGAAAGTGCTTGGACAGCCCCAAAAAGAGCCTCCCAGCGGTCCTGTGGGAGCCCCAAGTTTGATGGGAAGAACCTGTCTGGGGGTAGTGTGTTGAACTCTATCCTGTACCCGGTGGACACCACTTCCCGGACCCAGCGATCAGAAATGTGGGCCAGCCACCGGCCTGCGAACCCCATTAGACGTCCCCCCACCCGAATCCCGGGTGGGGGCAACCCATCAGGCTGAGGAGGACTTGTCCTCCGCCTTTTCGGTTTTGCGCTGCCACTGCAGTTTTCCGGCCCCTGCAGCGACGTTACCGGGGCGGGTCCCTTTACCTGCTGTGCCCGGGGCGCGAAAAAAACCTCTTCTGACCCGAGGGAGGGGGTCCCTGTCTACGGCGAAACTCACGCCTGCGGGGTTCTGGAAGGAAGGTACTCTTACCTCCCGTGAAGTCCTTAATCTCATCCAAACGTGGACCAAATAGACGTCCACCCTGAAAAGGGAGGTCAGCAAGCCCCTTTTTGGAAGCATGGTCACCGGACCAAGAACGCAACCAAAGTATCCGTCTGAGTATGACGGCACAAATCGTTATTCTGGATAACATCGGCAGTAAATCAACGGCCGCATCACAAAGGTACTTGAACCCTTGGAGCAAAAACTCCGCCTTCTGTGGCGCATCCATCAGGCGACCGTTTTCCAGATCCTTCTGGAGCTCTTCCATACGCTCATACAGATGTTGAGCCGCAATGGCGGACGCCAGGGCTGGTCGCACGGCAGAGCTTGCCACCAGGAACAGCGACTTTAAAAGCGTTTGTTTTTCTATCAGCGGGATCCTTAAAAGAAGGGGTGCCTCCTAGAGGAATGGTCATCACCTTATTAAAGCGGGCTATTGGTGGGTCCACCACAGGCGATTCCCATTTTTTCAAAAAGCTTTCCTCAAAAGGATAGCGAGCAGCGAACCGTTTTGACAGCGGAGAAGAGTGCTGCGGACGCTGCCATTCACGATAAAGAAAATGATCAAAAATGTAATTGTAGGGGTAAGCCTTGGGAACCCTAAGGGGTCTAGAGGACCCATAAACATATGCAGCAGACTGCGATTCGCCATCCTTACCCAGTCGCAGCTTAGTGCGAATGCCAGTGATAATGGCGGTGACCAACGCTTTTTCGCGCACAGCCGCCGCCTCCTGATCCTCTTCACCGTTCGATGGGCCCAGTTCCCCATCACACAGGTCTACTGGGGTCCCTGAGACCATTTCCGGATCAGAATCCTCCCCTGATGAATAAAGAGGAGGAGGGGGACCCTTCTTGGGGGGCCTGTCGGGCGGCATCCACCCTGGGGAGGAATTTACTAAAGATCGCCCACAGCTGGTCCAAAAATGCCCATTGCGCAGATTGCACCTCCTCAGCAGTGTAATCTGCCATCTCCCCTCAGTGACACTAAGAAAGATGAGGCACCCCCACACCACCGCCCCACAGTGCACCAGGGAACCCAGGAGGACTGCACCCACCGCCACCAGCACCCACAGGGGAGCCCAGCTATACTTGCTGTTCCGCTGCCTGTAACCCTGGAGGATCGTCAGAAGAGCCGCGCCGCCAGTTCTCCACCGTTCCACAGAGAAGGAAAAACGCTGCACACACGTGTATTGCAGAGGAATGCAGTCAAAATGGCCACAGTTAAACACTAGAGGCCAAAAAACACCTTCAGGGAACGTGCAGTACCGCAAACGGCCGCTCTGAGTGCTAGAGGGAAAGCCCCATAGGCCCACTATGTCTGCGGCTACGGCAAAATGGCGGCGGTCCACCGCAAAATGGTGGCCGATCGCCGCATGGCGGCGAAAAAACGGTACGAACGGTGCTGGACGATCTGTGCGGTGGGGGGGGGGGAGGGGGGTTAACAGGAGCTCCACGCGCCCCACCAGCGGCTACCCAGCAAAGAAAAAAATATATTTTTTTTTGGTAGTCGGTCCCCCTTTCCGCCCCAAAAAAAAAAAAAAAAAAATATAGGGGGGAAAGGCAGGAACTCTCACTCACCACTCCGACGAGCGCCGTGGGTAGCCACCCAGTCGCAGACCTTCCGCCCCTTCTTGGGCGGTATGCTGCAGGCCAGAGAAATCGCCCTTCCCGAATCGCATCCAGAGCTGGGCGCAAGGGGGGGGGGGGGGGTTCACCCCAGGCCGCCCGCACAAAACGGCCACGATGCGGCGGGTCCCCATCCGTCAGGACTGGCTCGCATCGGTCGGCCAGGTCGGGGAAAGTACAGAGCCCATGGACTCTCTATGCCCCGACCGGCTTCTTGATAGCAGGTCGATCTTGATAGAAGACAAAAAATTTAAATAAAAGAATGGTCACAAACAGGACCACAATTCCCCTACAGGGAAGCCAGGTCAACTCCTTGCAAACTAGGCATTTAGACTGGTGAGCTATTCTATGGAGGGGGTTTATGTGTGAAGAGAGGACGGCCCCATGGGAGGGGCCAGCTGTTTATTTTCCCTGTTTCCTAGTGAGACCAGCATAAACCCCACACGTAATGGAGAGCTGCGTCTGTCAGTGAACGATAGGAGAAACCCCATTTCCAGTTATTTTTTCAGTTTCACTAATCTGCAGGTTTAGAATTGTCATATCAATAGCCCTTTTTACTTACAGTATTTATCGGGGGGGGGGGGGGTGCTCGCTCGTCCCTACCCCCTTCCCTGGCCTGCCAAGCTGTGCGCTCGGATAAGGGTCTGGTATGGATTCTCGATAGGACCCTACACCATTTTTTCGGCGTGGGGGTTCCCCTTAAAATCCATACCAGATCGAGGGGTTTGGTACCTCTTTGGCGGGGGACCCTACGCAAATTTTTTCTTCTTCATTTTTTCAGTGGTTCCCCTTTCAAGATCCTCAGCACATAAGTCGCATCATCATGATCCAACTTCTATTCAAATCAATGGGCTCCCATAGGGAAACATTGATTTTGAATAGAGGCAGAGAAAACACCACTGAAAGCTAGTGCAGAAAAACGTGCATTGATAAGGGAGAACGCTGATGTTTTTAACGTGGCTTTTTTCCTGGCCTCAGTACCTACATTTTTTTAAATGCATGTGTGTGTGAGGCCTAAAGCTAAACTCCAGCTCACACTTTCTAAGCAGTTACAGCAGTTTTATTAACCATTTTGGGATAAAGTTTTTAGAAATAAAGCGGATCATTTTAAAGTGAATGTAAAAGGTTTTTTTTTTTTTTTTTTTTTTTTTTTTTTTTTAAACAAACCTTATACTCACCTCCTCTGTGCAGCAGTTTTGCACAGTGTCCCCGAACCTAGTCTTCTGGGGTCCCTTGGCTGCGATCTTTGCTCCTCCTTCACATCGAGTGACCCGTCAGGGAAGGGCTTTCCCTGGTGGCCATCCGTGTGGGCGCACTTCCGAGTCCTGCTGTTGCAGGTATTCACACATACAGCGGGACTCGGCCCCACCCCCGGCTCCCGTGTCACTGGACTTGATTTACAGCAGCGGGAGCCAGTGGCTCCCCTGCTATCAATCCCTCCAATGAGGACCAGAGCCGGCAGCTAGAGGGACAAGGCTTGTCCCCGGCGCGGGATCACTTCGGTCTCAGGTAAGTAAAAGGGGGCTGCTGCACTTAAAAGGGTTTTTCACCTTAATGCATAGAATGCATTAAGGTGAAAAGCCAGGAGACTTTACAACCACTTTAAGTACCAGTTTGTCTCAACACTGCTATTGCTGGACAGACCTACTGGCTGGATCAACATGTAAAAATAAGAGGGGGCACACTAAGACAAATACAATTACAACATCTATCCAAATCAGCAGTAGCAGCCTCCAGGTTTCTTTTAGATAACATTAGTGCTTACAGGTGCAGAAAAAAAAAAAAAGAAAAAAGAAAAAAAAAAAAAAACGCAAATAAAAAGTATTAACAAAGGCAATTTTTTTTTTTTTACATTTTCGATAGTAGAGATGGATTAGAACACCCATCAGTTCCTATTGTGGTCTCTGGTCCCGTTAGAGAGATTCACCCTCTCCATTTGTCCTGTTTATCATTATCCATGAGAGTAAAAGAAAAATTTGGGTTGTCCACATAACAGGAATAGAGGAATAGAGGAATATCTTCCAAAGGGGACATCCCCATCTTATTTATCCATATAGATCCCTGTGTAAGGTTTCCTTCTCCTCTTCACTGTATTCATAGATTTGTATGGGGCCACCCAGAGTGCAGGAGCCGTTTCCCAGGACCAAGAGGGCTAAAATTAGCGGTTTTAATGGAAGCCAGAAAATAATTGTGTTTGAGAAAGCAACATGCATGTGACGGATATAGGGATAAGTAAGCTGGGCAATGTTACTGTAGCTTAAATTCAGGAGGGGTGGGAGAATTGATGAGTAGAGCTGGCCTTACACCTATAGAACTCATTTTTGAAGAAAAGAGGGCCAGAATAGAGGACAGGCCTCATGTGAATAATAATAAAAAAAATAAATAAATAAATAAAAAAAAAGGACTTTGCTGGATTGGTAGAGGTCTGATGTGAACACGCAATGGTGCAAAAAGCCACTTAAAATTACTACATTTATTGATTATGCATTTATAAAAACCTTATGATGTATAGTATGCATTACATAAACCATCCATACAGGTATGTTGATAGTTGAGCATGTGGAATTATGATCAACGTTTCGCAGACATGAAGCTTCTTCAATTTTTCAAAGTTCCACCATGGCGCCATACGATATGACCAGGAACCGGTCCCTCCCCCACCTAATGGCCGGTGATGCAAGACCTACCGACCTTGTTTGGCAGATGTTGGACCGTAATTACAGATGGAGTCACTTCACATTGGTACTCTAACATTAAATATGATAGTAATCGTGTGGTACCTATATCATTTAATATGTATACAAGTTTATCCATCCATTACCCATCCCTAGAACACTAGACCGTCCTTACTTGTGCACTCCTTCCCAGGATGAGGCCTGTCCTCTATCCTGACCCTCTTTTCTTCAAAAATACGCAATTATTGGATGTGGATTGTGTCGCTGTCTCCAACACTAATCACCCATACCTTTCAAAATTAGACCTATAGAACTTAGTTGGAAAAATGTGTTCTTTCCTTTTTCAGAATGTTTGTTTTCATTAATTGAAGAGTTAAAAAGGGACAATGTGACAATTGGTGTCAACCAGAGCAAGCAAAGAAAATCAAAGGACAAAGAAGGGAAATGGTTTGTTGCATTCAATGGGAATGTACAGATTTCTAAATATTGAATTCCCTCCCGGCTGAGATAAATTTAAAAAACTAGTCTTATGCACTTGTTCAAAGATGGCTAAATGCAATTTTTTTTTTTTTTTTTGCATAGAGTGGAGAGGAATTACAACCCTTGTTGGTTTTCATTGTGGTCTGTGAAGGTGAGGGAGATTCAACCTCTTTTTGTCCTGTTTACCATTACCATTGAAAAGGAAAAGAAAATTTTGGGCTGTCCTCAGAAAAGTAATACAGGAGAAATCCTCCAATGGGGACACTAGTTCTGGTCACCTGGAGATGCCCAAGAGATTCCCTTAATTTGCAGGAATTGCCTCACTTCCTATTTTGGCTATTGGCCAGGAAGTGAAGGTAAATCTCCCAATGGCATAAAGATGGCAAAAATAAACCTTGCATGGAGTTAGAACCCTCCCTTACTCTATTCAAAATTAAAAGAAAAAAAAAAAAAAAAGTTTTCTAGAATTCTACTTTCATTTTAGTATTGAATATTAGTTCTAAAATTAATAGTCGTTATATCAACAGCTTGCTGATCACACCAATGTTCCATGAGCTGCAGATGTGAATATTTTGTTTAGAGGTTTCCTGAGATCTCAAAATTTTTGCCAAGGTTTCCACAGACGTAAAAAAGGTGAAAAACCCTGATCTATATTATAGACAGTAACTAGTGCAGGCTATAGCTGTACAAAAACACACTGGTCTCTAAGGTCATCTCTGTTCATGAAGCGGCTTTAAAAAATGCTGCATGTAAATGTAGTTACTCTAATACGGCTTAATCAGAATAAGCTTCCTTCCATAGGACATCACCACCCCTGACAAGGCATATGCAGGGTTACTGTTTAATAAGGCTCTCATTCTTCATTGACAAAAGTAGATTCATAGCAATAGCAAGAAATAGGTGCATTTATGAATAAAATGGTGGATCATTTTGCAAACAATGTCCGTTTAGGCTCAAGTGTTTTAATAAAATCTAAATCCAAACACCATAACAGCCACCTTTAAAGTAACAAAGTCATTTTTTAATTTAAGAACATGTGACACTTACCTGCTCTGTGCAGTGGATTTGCACAGAGCATCCCCTATCCTCTTTTCAGGTCCCTCGCTGGCCCCTCCATCCTGCTGAGTGCCCTCACAACAAGCAGCTTGCTATGGGGGACACTAGAGCTGAGCCGCTGCACGGTGTGTCCACTCAGATAAGGAGTCATGGTTCGGCCCCGCCCCCTCTCTCACCTCTGACTCACTGACTGATTGACAGCAGCAGAAGCCAGTGGCACTATGCAGCTGTCTCAGCCAATGAGGAGGGAGAGTCCTGGGCAGCCGAGACTCTGCTGAAACATCGCTGGATCATCAAGGGGATGGTGACCCAAAACTAGAAGCAACAGCTTGCCCCACACAACATCAGAGAAGAGTTGTAATACAAGCAGCTGTGTCCATCCTGCTATGGTTACCACAGTAGGTGGGGTGGGGTGGCTGCATTAGTTTTCTTACTCTATTTTTAACCACTTCCCGACCAGCGCAGTAAATAGGTGGCGGTCGGGTTTAGCGGCTCTACCGGGACATAGCCTGCACCTGCAGGCTATATCCCGGTATCATTTTTTAGAGCTGGCGATCGGCTATCCAGGGGTAACGACCGATCCGGCTCGGGAGCCGCTCGGTCGTTACCCCAGTGGGCGGGAGGGGACAGCCCCCCTCCCTCCGCCGCTCTTCTCCGGCCTCCCATCCCACCGGGAGACCGGAGCGACGATCCGGCGTGTCCGCCGGCTGGAAGGAGACCTGACAGAAGCCGTAATCGGCTCCGATCAGGTCTCCTTCGGCAAATTCCGGAAGAGACGTCACGTCACTTCCGGTTTACACGGCGGCTAACGGCGCCAATTTAAAAAAAAAATTACAGTATTCAGAATCGCCGTTTTTGGCAATCTGAATACTGTGAAGTGCAAAGGAGGTATGGGGGGGTCTTTTAGACCCCCCGGCCCTCCAAAAAGAGTACCTGTCACCATATATTACTATCACAAGGGATGTTTACATTCCTTGTGATAGCAATAAAAGTGAACAGATTTTTTTTTTTTTTTTAAAGGAACAACGCTAAAAATAAATAAAATAAAAAAAAAAAAATTAAATCGCCACCGTCCTCGCGAGCTCGCGCAGCAAAGAAAACGCATACGCAAGTCGCACCCACATATGAAAACTGTGTTCATACCACACATGTGAGGTATCGCCGCGATCACCAGAGAGTGTGAGCAATAATTCTAGCAAAAGACTTCCTCTGCACCTCTAACCTGGTAACCGATAAAAAATTTTAAAGCATCGCCTATGGAACTTTTTAAATACCTGACTTTGTCGCCATTCCGCGAGTGCGCGGAATTTTCAACCGTGTCATGCATGGTATCTATATACTCGGCGTAACATCCTCTTTCATAATATACAAAAAAAATTGTGCTAACTTTACCGTGGTCTTATTTTTTAACCCAAAAAAGAAATTTTTTTCCAAAAAAAAAAAATTGCGCATAAAAGACCGCTGCGCAAATACCGTGTGACAAAAAGTATTGCAACAATCGCCATTTTATTCTCTAGGGTGTTTGAAAAAAAAAAATATATAATATATATATATATATATATATATATATATATATATATATTTATATATTTGGGGGGTTCTAAGTAACTTTATAGCAAAAAAGAGGTTTTTAGCTTGTGACCACCAAATGTAAAAAAGTGGCCCGGTTGGTAAGTGGTTAAATTTTCTTTTCATCTGGTGATCTGGACATCTCCCGTCTAAGGCTTCATGTACACTAGCCTACATTTACTGCGGCCACAGGAAAATGCAAAATGTGGCATAAACGTGGCTTTTCCCAGTCAAAAGTTTATCCTGTACACAATTCTTCCACGTTCAGGAGAGGGAGGTTGAAGCTCACCTAAATGCAGCAGATCCTAAACTCTGCTAAAAGCCTTTGATTATATGGGACACAGGCTTTTATGGAGTTGGGTTTAGGAGCTTTGGCAAAAATAAGCCAAAAGCTCCCAAACTCAAGTTTAGGAGCTTCCAGCGTAGGCTAGTGTACATGAGGCCTTAGGGTGGCTACATTCACTCCTCTACTGTATCAAGGAAGGAACAATGTAACCACCCCTGAACAGAAGCATTGTCAACTAGTGGAGAGGGTGGTGTTAAGACTACTAGATTTCATTATTAATGAATTAAAGCCCAACTCCAGATATTTCTTTAAGCAGTAACAGAAAACTTTTCATTCCCCTATTGAGATAAAGGTTTAGCTGACTTAATAAAAGCTCAACCCTCTAATGCTGCACTCATTCTATAGTGTTTTCCGAATGTGTGCAAAATCGCAAATTCTGCATACCTTTACATAACCCTTAAAATACATCATACTTCTGGCACCATTCATTGTTAACCACTTAAGGACCGGAAGGATTTCCAGCTTTAGGACCGGAGCCCTTTTTGCGATTCGGCGCTGCGTCGCTTTAACTGACAATTGCGCGGTCATGCGACGTTGTACCCTTTCGAGATAAACACCCTTTTTTTCCTGCGTTTAAAGCAAACCCATGTTGCAGCGTACTGGCGCGTTAACAGTCAATTTCGCTGCGTCGCGGCTTAGCGTTTTTCCCGAGGCCAGGATTTCGACCTTTAGGAAGGCCAGGAATTCACCAATTGTTACTTACCACGGTCTTCATACTACATAAAATTCCCAATACATTTCCATACGTCTTAAACGCTAAAACGTGTGTAAGCCTTTTGTGATATCTTACTCACGTCGT
>BLSH010447193.1:47057-58147 GCA_018402905.1 Glandirana rugosa | reverse complement strand
TTTCCCCCCCCCCCCCCCCCCGCGCGCGGACTGCACACCACACTGACTGTTTGAGCTCTGTATTCAGGCGATTCACTGCCATTTCGTGGTGGATCGCCGCCATTTTGCTGTAGCTCGGCATGTTTTGATGACAGCGGCCATTTTTCTGTAGCCCATGCAGTTTTCAGCCTGTCCTCTGGCGGCCCCCAGTTGCCTTTCTCGGTATTACGGGGAAGTGACAAAAACGGCAGAGGCACTTCCGTTTTCGCTTGGACAGCGTGGCTGACAGACGCGGCGGTGCAGGCTCTTGAAGTGGAGGGTTTCATTGCTCATTCTGGTCACAGCGCTGAGGCATCAAAAACAGCAAGTATAGCTGGCTCTCCCTGGGTGCTGGTAGCGGTGGGTGCAATTCTTCCGGTTCTCCCTGGCTGATGCGGCACAGTGGGGGTGCCGGAAGTCTGGCATGTCAGAGGCCAGCAGTGCTATGGCAGGGGTACCTGCGGAGCAACAATCCAGGCCGGGTTCCCTGGTGTACTTGGAACAGCTGAGAGTAGTATTTGGTGAATTCTTTCCCCGGGCGGGCTGATTTTGGGGGGAGGGGGGCTTCATCTTCGCACGACAAAGCGATAGTGGCTGCCCTGATCAACGATCTTCGCGAGTCCATGCGGCTTGACCAAGCAGGGGAGTTGCATGAGTCCGCATATATTTGTGGGTCACTTAAGCCCCCTAGGTCCCCCAGGGCCTACCCTTGTGATCAGGTTTTTGAACAGGCGGTGTTCAAGGAATGGCTGCGGCCCCAAAATTCCTTTGCTTCACCCAAAAGCTTTGCTGTTTGCTACCCCTTTGAGGATAGTTTTACTAAGAGATGGGCTTCCCCAGCAGTGGACCCACCGGTGGCCCGTCTGAATAAGGCAACGACCATTCCCTTGGAGGGGTCGCCGTCTTTTAAAGAGGCGGCCGATCGCCGCATGGAGGCAGTGTCTAAGGCACTGTTCTTGTTGGCTGGGTCAGCCATGCAGCCAGCTCTGGTGGCGCAATCTCTTTACGAGTGCGCTACCACATTACACTCCGGTTTGACTTGTGTGCGCAGGCTGAGGTGCAACGGGCACAACACTTGGAAGAGGGTCTCCTCTACCTATGCGATACTGCAAACAAAGGATAAGTCAACCTCTGCATGATGGGTTGCCCCCGCCCGACTCTCGGGTGGGGGGCCGGCTACTGGGGTTCGCAGACAGATGGACTGCCCGCATCACCGATCGGTGGGTGCTGGAGGTGGTGTCCTCCGGGTACAGGATAGAATTCATCTCTCTATCCCCAGAAAGGTTCTTCCCTTCGAACTTAAGACTCCCTCAGGGGTGTCAGGAGGCGCTTCTAGGCGCCGTTCAGGCGCTTGCCGAACAGGGGGGTGATTGTACTGGTACCCACGGTGGAAAGATTTCATAGGTTTTACTCAAACCTTTTGTGGTGCCCAAGGGCGATGTCAGGCCAGTTCTGGACCTGAAGGCACTAAACTGCTTTGTAAAGACAAAAAGATTCAGGATTGAGTCCATCCGCCCGGTCGTGGCCACCCTGCACCAAGGGGAATTAATGGCGTCCCTGGATATCAAGGACACGTATCTCCACGTTCCAGTTTGTCACAGGCACCAGTGTTTCCTGCGTTTCGCAGTGGGGGATCTGCATTACCAGTTTGTGGCTCTCCCCTTCGGTCTGGCTTCGGCTCCCCAAGTGTTCACCAAGGTGGTGGCCCCGATGCTGGTGCTGAGAGCAGAGTTGGCTGCAGCTCTGGAGGAAAACGTGATAATCACGGTGTCCACGTTAAAAGATTTTGGTTGGCTGATAAAGTCGTCGTTGACTCCATCCTGCCGTCTGGAATACCTGGGTCTGATTCTGGACACAGTGCAGGCAAGGGTGTTTTTACCACCAAACAAGCTCCTGACACTTCAGGCAGCAGTGCGAACCCCGTTATCACGCCAGTGGTCCTCCTTACGGTTCTGTATGCGAGTGTTGGGACTCATGGTGTCGGCTTTCAAAGCGATACCTTACGCCCAGAGTCACACTCGGCTCCTGCAGGAGGCGATTTTGTCGCAATGGGACAAATCTCCCCTATACCTAGACAGACTGATCAGGTTGGATCATCAGTCCCGGGGATCCTTGGTTTGGTGGATTTGGGCTCCAGCCCTAAAATTAGGAAAATGTTTCCTCCCCCTTAATTGGTCGATAGCAACAACGGATGCCAGCCTATCAGGCTGGGGAGGGGTCCTGGGTCAGTTTTCTGCCCAGGGCAGTTGGTCAGCTCAGGAAGCTTGTCTTCCGATAAATGTACTGGAGCTGAGAGCGATCAGACTTTGTCTATCCCGTTGGTCGACAAGGCTGTGAGGCCTCCCTGTCCGGGTACAGTCGGACAATGCCACAGCTGTGGCATATGTGAACCATCAGGGCGGAACAAGAAGCCCAGCAGCAGCCGCAGAGGCGGCTCTGATCCTTCGGTGGGCAGATCTTCACGTGCCAGCTCTCTCCACAATCTACATTCCAGGCGTGGAAAACTGGCAGGCGGACTCTCAGCCGCCAGACTCTGGATCAGGGGGAATGGTCCCTACATCCAGAAGTGTTCCGCCAGATTTGCCTCAAGTGGGGCACGCCAGAGGTGGACCTCATGGTCTCCAGATTCAATCACAAGTTACGGACCTTTGTGTGCAGATCAAGAGGTCCGTTGGCAGTCGCCACGGATGCACTGGTAGCACCCTGAGGTCGGTATCGGCTACTGTAAGTCTTTCCTCCTATGAAGCTTCTGCCGCGGGTTCTGTGCAGGATAGAAGCAGAGGGAATACAGACAATCCTGGTAGCTCCGGATTGGCCTCTGCGTCCTTGGTACGCCGATGTGGTGCGGATGGTGGCAGATGTCCCGTGTCGTCTTCCACTTTGCGAAGACCTACTGTCTCAGGGACCCATCTTGCACCCTGCTTTACCCTCGCTGGCTTTGACGGCTTGGCTATTGAGTCCCAGGTGTTGGGGGATAGGGGTGTATCTGACTCCGTGATCCCTATGATTAAAGTGAGTAAGGGTTCTTCGCGTAAGATTTATCATAGGACCTGGAAGGCCTATATTGCCTGGTGTGAGGCAGGGGGTTGGAACTCCCCACTCTTGTGCGGTGTCCAGAGTGCTGACTTTTCTGCAGCAGGGACTGGACAAGAACCTAGCGTTAAGTACGCTTAAGGGTCAGATTTCAGCCCTGACGGTTCTTTTTCCAACGACCCTTGGCGTCACATTAGTTGATCCGTACTTTTGTACAGGGTGTACGTCATGTGGCTCCTCGGATACGGTCGCCTCTGGCGCCGTGGGATTTGAATCTGGTGCTTTCTGTGCTTCAGAAGCCATTATATGAGAATATTGGGGACATTCCCTTACAGTTGTTGTCGCAGAAAGTGGCTTTCTTGGTGGCTGTTACGTCCGCTAGGCGGGTGTCTGAGTTGGCAGCGTTATCCTGCAAGTCACCTTACGTGGTCCTTCATAGGGACAAGGCGGTTTTGCGACCTTCCCCTTCTTTTGAAGGTGGTTTCTTCTTTTCATTTGAATGGGGATATTGTTCTTCCCTCATTGTGCCCGCTCCCGTCGCATCCCAAGGAATTTGAACTACATTCTTTGGATGTGGCGAGGGCCTTGCGGGTGTATTTGTTTTCTACAGCTTCTTTTCGGAAGTCCGATTCTTTATTTGTGCTGACGGAAGGTTCGCGCAAAGGCACGGGGGCCTTGTCCGCTACCATTTCTCGTTGGATCAGGAAGACCGTGACTCATGCTTAAGAGGTTCGGGGCAAGGTTCCCCTGTTTCCAGTCACGGCTCATTCCACCAGGGCAGTTAGTACTTCCTGGGCTTTTAGACACCAGGCCTGGGTGTCTGAGGTGTGCAAAGCAGCTACTTGGGTTTCAGTGCACACGTTTACTAAGTTTTACAAGGTTGATGTTTTGGCCGCAAAGTATTACAAGCGGAAGTGTAGGCACCACCTGAGGGGGCTTTTTTTGTTGGGTACAGTTGTTATAGTTTGCCCACCCCTCTTGATTGGCACAGCTTTGGGACATCACCACGTGTCATAAGAAAGGCTGCGTCTGTCAATGAATGTAAAAGAAAGGGATATTATAACTTACCGTAAAATCCTTTTCTCGGAGTTCACTGACAGACGCAGCACCCACCCCTCTGTTGAGTTTGTACGGCTTGTTACGAACTGAGGCTACTGTCTAGCAGGGGGTTATATGCTAAGGTGAGGACAGCCCCCTGGGAGGGGCCAACCTATGCTTCTGTTTTATTTTGCCTAGTCTACTCCTAGTGATATGAGCATAAACCCCACGTGTCATAAGAAGGGCTGCGTCTGTCAGTGAACTCAGAGAAAAGGATTTTACGGTAAGTTATATTAAAATCCCTTTTTCTGATCGCTGTATAAATGTCATTGGTCCCAAAAAAGTGTCAAAATGGTCCGACATGTCCGCCCCAATATCATAGTACTGCTAAAAATTGCAGATCACCGCCATTACTAGTAAAAAATGTTAAAAAATAATAAAAACCCCAGAAATGAATTATCCGTAAACGTGGCCACTTTTTCGCAAACCAATCAACAAACGCCAATTGCGATTTTTTTTTTTTTTTACCAAAAATATGAGGAAGAATATAAAATCGGCCAAAACCGATGGAAAAAAAAAAAAGGGATTTTATTATAACTTACCGTAAAATCCTTTTCTCTGAGTTCACTGACAGACGCAGCTCTTCTTAAAGGACACGTGGGTTTTATGTCGTCCTATCAGGAGTGACTAGGCAAAACAGATGCAAAAGCATCAGGGATAGGCTGGCCCCTCCCATGGGGGCCGTCCTCACCTGAGCCTATAAAACCCCCTGCTGGCCAATAGCATTCAGTTTGCCACAAGCAGTGCAACAAAAAAACCAGAGGGGTGGGAGCTGCGTCTGTCAGTGAACTCAGAGAAAAGGATTTTTACGGTAAGTTATAATAAAATCCCTTTTTCTCTTACGTTCACTGACAGACGCAGCTCTTCTTAAATGACACGTGGGGACGTCCCAAAGCAATGCCAAAAACTAGAGGGGTGGGCAAACAACAACAACTGTACCCAAAAGAACCCTCTCAGGGAGTGCCAGACGCACTCACACCGCTGCTCGCAAAACTTTGCGGCCAAAAGCAGCATCCGCAGATGCAGACACATCAACTTTGTAACACTTAGTAAACGTGTGCACTGAGGCCCAAGTGGCCGCTTTGCACACCTGAGACACCGAAGCCTGGTGCCTGAACACCCAGGAGGTGCTCACCGACCTGGTGGAATGAGCCGTGACTGGAAAAGGAGGAACCCTGTCCCGAAGCTCATACGCATGGGTCACAGTCTGTCTAATCCAACGGGAAATGGTAGCCGACGAGGCTGCCGAACCCTGTTTGGAGCCCCCGGGTAACACAAACAACTAGTCATACTTCCGAAAGGAAGCTGTAGCACTCAAATAAACCCGCAGGGCCCTCACCACATCCAAAGAGTGTAACTCAAATTCCTTACGATGTTTTGGGTGAGGACATAAGGAAGGAAGGACAATATCCTCATTCAAATGAAACGAAGAGACCACCTTCGGAAGAAAAGGAAGGTGGAAGTCGCAACACCGCCTTGTCATTATGAAGAATCAAGTACGGGGACTTGCAGGACAAGGCAGCCAATTCCGACACCCGCCGCGCGGATGTGACAGCCACTAAGAAGGTAACCTTCTGCGACAAAAGGGACAAGAGAATGTCCCTAATCTTCTCATACAGTGGTTTCTGTAAAACAGAGAGCTCCAGATTCAAATCCCACGGCGCCAGAGGCGGCCGAAACTGGGGAGCCACATGACGTACACCCTGTACAAATGTGCGGATCAGCGAATGGGAAGCCAAAGATCTCTGAAAAAGGACCGCTAAGGCCGAAATCTGGCACTTGAGCGTAGTCAATGCCAGGCTCTTGTCCAGTCCCTGTTGCAGAAAAGTCAGCACCCTGGACACCAAATAAGAGCGAGGGTTCCAACCCCCCGCTTCGCACCATGCAATATAGGCTTTCCAGGTCCTGTGATAAATTTTGCGCGAAGTGCACTTACGTGCCATAAGCATAGTAGGGATCACAGAGTCAGCGACTCCCTGATCCCTCAATACCTGGGCCTCAATAGCCAAGCCGTCAAAGCCAGCGAGGGTAAAGCAGGGTGCAAGATGGGACCTTGGGACAGCAGGTCTTCGCGAAGCGGAAGCCGCCAAGGGGCGTCCGCCACCATCCGAACCAGATCGGCGTACCAAGTGCGCCGAGGCCAATCTGGAGCGACCAGGATCGTCGGAATATCCTCCGCAGCTATCCTGCGCAGAACCCGAGGCAAGAGCTTCAGGGGAGGGAAGAGGTATATTAACCGATACCGACCCCAAGGAGCCACCAGCGCGTCCGTGGCGACCGCCAACAGATTTCTTGTTCTGCACACAAAGGTCTCGACCTTGTGATTGAACCTGGACGCCATGAGGTCTACCTCTGGTGTGCCCCACTTGCAGCAAATCTGGCGAAACACCTCCGGATGCAGGGACCATTCCCCCTGGTCCAGTGTCTGGCGACTGAGAAAGTCCGCCTGCCAGTTCTCCACTCCCGGAATGTAAATTGCGGAGAGCGCCGGGACATGTTGCTCCGCCTAGCGGAGAATCAGAACAGCCTCTGCAGCTGCCGCGGAACTCCTTGTCCCTCCTTGATGGTTCACATACGCCACAGCTGTGGCATTGTCCGACTGAACCCGGACAGGGAGCCCATGCAGCCTTGTCGACCAACGAGACAAGCAAAGCCTGATCACTCTCAGTTCCAACACATTTATCGGAAGAAGAGCTTCCTGAGCTGACCAACGGCCCTGAGCAGACAACTGACCCAACACCCCTCCCCAGCCCGTCAGGCTGGCATCCGTCGTTACAATCGACCAGTTGAGGGGAAGAAAAGACTTTCCCAGAGTCAGTGCTGGAGCCTGGAGCCACCAAGTCAGAGATCCCCTGGTCTGGTGGTCCAAACGGATCAGTCTGTCCAGAGAAAGGGGAGATTTGTCCCACCTTGACAGAATCGCCTTCTGCAGGAGCCGACTCTGGGCGTAAGGTATCACCTCAAAGGACGAAACCATGAGTCCCAACACCCGCATGCAGAACCTTAGGGAGGACCCCCGGCGCGACAGTAGGGTCCGAACCGCCGCTTGCAGCCCCAATAGCTTGTTGGGAGGCAAGAACACCTTCGCCTGCACCGTGTCTAGAATCAGACCGAGGTATTCCAGGCGACATGAGGGGGCTATCTCTGTCTTAGCAGTGCTAGGACCGGTGCCAAGACCTTGGTGAACACCCTGGGAGCCAAGGCCAGACCGAACGGTAGGGCCACAAATTGGTAGTGCAGGTCTCCCACTGTGAAACGCAGAAAAACGCTGGTGTCTTTGGCAGATGGGAATGTGCAGATAGGCGTCCCTGATGTCCAGGGATGCCAAGAATTCCCCTTGATGCAGGGCGGCAACGACCGAGCGAATGGACTCCATCTTGAACTTCTGTGCTTTGACAAAGCAGTTCAGAGCTTTGAGATCCAGAATCAGCCTCACTCCACCCTTTTTGGGCACCACAAAGAGGTTTGAGTAAAAACCGCAGAACCTCTCCTCCAGTGGAACTGGCACCACGACACCCATGTCCGCGAGGGACTGGACCTCGCTTAACAGTTCCTCCAGACGCCCCTGCGAAAGTCTTAGGTTTGAGGGAAAGAACCTGTCTGGGGGCAGAGCTTTGAACTCTATCCAGTAACCGGTGGACACCACATCCAGGACCCACCGATCGGAGATGTGAGCTGTCCAGCAGTCCGCAAACTCCAATAACCACCCCCCCACCTGAGATATGGGTGGGGGCAACCCGTCACGCTGAGGAGGGTTTATCCTCCGCTTTACCGGGCTTTCGTTGCCAGGTTCTCTTACCAGACCCAGCCGGGGCCTTACCGGACTTGGAACCCGCCCCGGCTGTACCTGAGGCACGAAAAAACTTTCTGCCCAGAAAAAGGAGGGGCCCTGTCGTCGGCGAAAGTCCCGCCGTTTTGGTTCCGGAAGAAAGACTCTCCCCCCCCCCCCCCCGTGAAATCTTTAATGATTTCGTCCAGCTGTGGACCAAACAAACAACCCCCCTGGAAGGGAAGGTCAGTGAGGCGTTTCTTAGACGCCTGATCACCCGACCAAGACCTCAGCCACAACACCCATCCGATGATTATAGCAAAAGCTGAAATTTTGGACAGCATGGGCATGATGTCCAGCAGGGAGTCGCACAGATAATGGAGGCCTTACACCACGTGTTTCACCTTATGCAACTCATTCCTTGCACAATTGCAACGCCAATTTTTGCACACTGAGGAGAGGCACTCAAAAAAGGGACTGCGCTGACATTGCTGAAGCCAGAGCTGGCCGCATAGCAAAACCTGCTACCTGAAAAATAGCCTTAGACACCATTTCCGTGCAACGATCCGCCGCATCCTTAAAAGAGGGCGAACCCTCCACAGGAAGGGTGGTAGCCTTATTTAAACGGGCCACCGGTGGGTCCACCGAAGGGGAAGCCCACCGCTTAAGGAAAGCATCCTCAAAAGGGATAGCGCACTGCAAAACGCTTAGGCAAAGTGAAGGAATTTTTTGGGGGAACCCCATTCCTTAAAAACAGTCCGTTCAAAAAACTGATCATAGGGAAAAGCCCTAGGGGACTTAGGAGGCTTCATAGACCCACAGACATAAGTGGAAGTCTGCGCCTCCTCAGACTGAGCAAGGCACAGAGCCTGGCGAACGTCAGCAATTAGTGCCGCTACAATTGCCTTGTCGCGCGCCACTGAGGCCCTCTTCAGTATCTGAGAGGACCAATTCGCCATCAGAGAGTTCCACGGGGGTCCCCGTGGCAACCGAGGCGACTTCATGATCTGAATCCTCGCCTGAGGAGACATGTGGGGCCAAGCGCTTGGCGGGGGGCACAGGGCCCGGATCAGTAACCTTTGGAATAAATTCCATAAAAAGAGCCCGCAAGAGGTCCAAAGTGACTGCAGGGGCTTGTGCGGAGCGTTGCTCAGCCGGCTCCAAATCAGAGGGCGCTGCAGGGTCCATAGCCGCCGCACCGCTGTCCCCAGACATAGGCCTGAATGGGACACACCCCTCACGTATCACCACCGCCACCCAAGACCACCCAGGGAGCCTGGGAGGACAAGCCCACCTAAATCCACACCCCAAGGAGCCAGCCAAACCTGCTGCTTCTAGCCCTGTAGCCTGTCAGCGCTGTGAGAGAAAAAAGGCACGCCTGAGGACTGTACCACACATGCAGCTGCCGCTTCTCTGAGGAGAAATTGTGCAGTTACACAGAGTGTAATACCAAAACCCGCCACCGGGGAGAAAATGGCACTCGCACAACATGAGCCAACTGTCACAAAATGGCGGTGGCTAAAAATGCACGCGAACGAACGTTCCCCAGTGGGAACACCGGTACAGGCCCCAGGGCCCTCAATATCACAAACGCGACGCCGCGCGAACGCGGCAGACCAGGGGGGGGGGGGGGCAATGCATTAAGTAGGTGCCCCCCTGACAGGGAAAAAAGCTACCGCTAAAATAAAAAACTGCCACGGATGTCGCCCCCCCCACGCCCTAAGGGCGGAGGAGGGGTCCACTCACCAGTCCGACGGGCGTTGCGGGTAGCCACCCAAAGCAGAGACTTTCTCCCCTTGTCCCGGGAAGGATTGCTGCTGGCCAAGGCCACTGGAAAGGCAAAAGCCAGACACTGGGCACAAGTGGCAACATCCACAGGCCGCCCGCACGGAACTGGCCCTGAGCGACGCAGCCCTGTCATTTTAGGGTAGGTCGCCAGGAGGTGGCCGGGCAGGGCAAAGCTTTGGATTCGTGATATCCGCTCTATGCCAAAGCCGGCTACTTGATAGAAGTCTTCATCTTTTTCATAGAGAAAAATTACATGCATAAAAACGCAGGTCCCATAGGGGAACCCAGTCAACTCCTTTGCACTAGGCAAACAAAACTGAATGCTATTGGCCAGCAGGGGGTTTTATAGGCGCAGATGAGGACGGCCCCCATGGGAGGGGCCAGCCTATCCTGGATGCTTTTGCATCTGTTTTGCCTAGTCACTCCTGATAGGACGACATAAAACCCACGTGTCATTTAAGAAGAGCTGCGTCTGTCAGTGAACATAAGAGAAAAAATGTTTTTTTATATTTTTTTTTGGACTTGTATTTTAGCAAAAAGTAAGAAAAACTGTTTTTTTTTGCAAAATTGTCACTCTTCTTTTGTTTATAGCGGTGATCAGAAATGACGCAGAGGCAATCAATGAAATACCACCAAAAGAAAGCTCTATTTGTGGGAAAAATAGGACATAAATTTTGTTTGGGTACAACGGCGCACGACCGCGCAATTGTCAGTTAAACCGACGCAGTAAAGTGCTCTGGTCCTAAAGGGGGAAATACTTCCGGGGCTGAAGTGGTTAAAGTGAATGGGGCTGTCGGTGAGTCAAGAGGGTCAGAGGAGGAGTGGCTGCAGGACTGAGATGACCGTTGCTCTTTAAAAATTATGATTTAAATCAAGCCTTTCTAGTGATTGTAAAGGCTTGTTTAAAAAAAAAAAAAAAAAAAAAAAAAAAAAAATAATTGTTCTACTTACCTTCTCTGTGCAGTTGGATTTGCACAGAGAAGCCAGGACTAGGGAAGATTTGATTTAAAGTGGTAGTAAACCCTCCTATCATTTTCAGCAAAGGAAGCTGCCATCTTGGCCTCTGTTTAACCTCCAACTGCCATGATGCTGCACATGTGATCAGCTATGACACCAGCCATTGGATGGTTTGACAGTTTGGTTTAGAGCACAACCAATGGGAGTGTTACATTTCCGGCACATGCCGGAAATCGAACTGTTTTTTAACCTGTTAAATGGCTGGGTTTACTACCGCTTTAAGTCACTAGTAAAAAGGCTTGATTTAAAACAAAATTTCTCTTTTGTTTGACAGACAGCGTTTCCTTAGACTTTTACCATAGGGTTATACTACTCCCCACAGGGAGTAGGACACTAGGCAGAGAAAAAAAAAAAAAAAAAAAAAAAA
>BLSH010447193.1:24587-35359 GCA_018402905.1 Glandirana rugosa | reverse complement strand
CATACTGCTTTTTATAGTATTTATCCTTTACTTCTCTTGGAATATTGATCCCTATGTCTTTTATAGCATGATGGTACACTTCTCTATATTTTAGATTCATATCTTTTTTGCACTTATCCAATGTACACAAGTTGTGTGGATCTATCTATACAGGCAGACCAGACTAATATCGGGATGTGTATGGCATCATCCAGTAACGCCAGTTGATCAATAGGTCGCTCATTATAGTTTCCCTAGGCTGCCCTACAAGTGTATGCAATGAATGTACTTTTACAGCGGCGCACTCGTCACTTCCGGTATTTGGGTCCCGGAGGTGACACGTGCGGCCCACTTCTGATCTTATTTCATACTTATTTCTATTATCACTGTGTTATATTATTGTATACCGATCTATACAATGTCACAACCTTTTAAGTTTGTTTGCAATTTTTCTCCATATACGTCTATTCATCAAGTAGCCCCATTCCTTCCCCATGACGCACTTCCGGGTCATTCTCTGAGTCATTCCCGGACGTGACGTCTTCCCACATGGATATTGACCTGTTTTTTGGCCCCACACACATATATCCACTTGTCCTCAGCTTAACAACATTTAACAATGTACCCCTTTCTTTCTTACTCACAATTACCAAGTTAACGCTTATCAAATAAAAGTTCCGGCTGGAACGCATAAAGCCAACCGGAAGTTGGCTAGTTGGAACGCATCCCGCTCTGCTGACCCGGAAGTGCGTCCCCTCTCTACCTGAGTCATGTATACTTGGCTATTTAAACGCAGCTTTCTTGATGGTCGGTAGCCCCCAGATGACGTGTCTTTACACGAAACGCGCCGGGTGCTTCTGACCCAATATTTGATTGCTGCGTTATTGTTCTAATACTTTTATCTACAAGCTTGTTATTTTATCAATACTTTTAAATAAATTGATTCCCTCATCATTGGGGTTTTACACCATGGCGACTGCCTTGCTTTTTATTCCTGCATAAACCGAGGCACTCGAGGAATTTTCCCCCTCACCTTCTCTTGGATACCCCCACCTGCCACGGAAGACTTCATCCATTCCAGTCCGGACCGACCAGATCCATAACACGGAGGATACCTGCGGACGCCAGAAGAGGTACCAGACCCACCTCAGACAGGAGACCAGGCTATGTGAAGCGATCGGTGTGGAAATTTCCCGGATTACCCTGATGTTCCTGGCCGGATGTCCCTCAGTGACCCCAAGGCGTGTTAACTTCTAAATTCTGGTAAGCCTCCACTCGGATACAAGTTGGAGTCCCTTTTTTTACTCTTTCACATTCAATACTCACCTTGAAGTGTCACCAATTATTGAAGATTCATCACCTGGATTCAGCACTTAGATTTCCATTCTAACCAATGGACACTTTGCACTTTATGCACTTATAATCATTACTGTTTATTTTCAAATGATTTTTAATGTTTAATTTTATTTACGCACTGCACTTTGTACCAAGAAATATATTCATCATTTTGCACACACAGCTTCTATCCATACAAATATTGTCATAATAGACGTACCATCATGTGACATATGTCATACATTCAGCTTAGCGCTACCACCACAAATATATTACTTATTCTTGCGATTTTGTTTGGTCGATAGGGGTGGCTGCTTGCTGTTCCCACTTAATTTATTGGGCTTAGCGCGAAAAAACCCCCCCTAAATAGGGTTTTAAAGATCAGTTTGTAAATGGATAGAAAACTGGCTAAAAGACCGAATTCAGAGAGTAGTGGCAAATGATTCTTATTCTGAATGGTCTAAGGTTATCAGTGGTGTACCCCAAGGTTCAGTGTTGGGACCCTTACTTTTCAATATATTTATAAAATTATATAGGGTCTGGGATTAAAAGTACCATTTCAATGTTTGCAGATGACACCAAGCTATGCAGTGGAATAACGTCCTTACAGGAGGTCTACAACTTACAAGCAGACCTCAATGCACTGTCTAATTGGGCGACTGTGGCAAATGAGGTTTAATGTTGATAAATGTAAAGTTATGCACTTGCGGGCTAAGAATATGCATGCATCGTACATACTAGGGGGAATCCATACTGGAGAAGGATCTGGGGTTTTGGTAGATCAGAAGCTTAATAATGGCAAACAATGCAATCTGCGGTTTGCAAAGCAAGCAAAATCCTTTGTATTAAGAGAGGTATGAACTCCAGAGATAGACACATTATTTTGCCCCTGTACAAATCATTAGTAAAACCTCATCTGGAATATGCAGTTCAGTTTTGGGCACCAGTTCTCAAAAAGGATATCAGGGAACTGGAGAAAGTGCAGAGAAGGGCAACCAAACTACTAAGAGGCATGGATGAGCTCAGCTATGAGGAAAGATTAGAGGATCTGAATTTATTCTCTCTTGAGAAGAGGAGATTAAGAGGCGGTATGATCAACATGTACACATATACAAGTGGTCCATATAGTGAACTTGGTGTTGAGTTATTTACTTTAAAGGTAATCACAAAGGACAAAGGGGGCACTCTTTACGTCTAGAGGAAAAATATTTCATCTACAAATATGGAAAGGTTTCTTCACAGTTAAGCCTCGTACACACGGGACAACGATCGGACGTACGATTGTCGCAAATCGTATGTTGGCTGTTGTATGTAGCATACTGACTGCACTACACGATCGTACAAGCACAGAAGAACGTTCAGGTGCATGTAATTAGCATCCGGCCGTTCCTGACTTCTGAGCATACGTGTTTTGCACAATACAACTTTGTTGTACCAACTGCTCTGTACACACGATACAACGGTCGTATGAGCGCTTGTTAGTACGACCAAGTTTTCTAGTCTGCTGATACAACTCCCCTTGTACGACCGTCGTATGTTCAGCTGTTCAAATCGCGCATACGATCGATTACATATACGACGGTTGTTAGTACGACCTGTTGTATACAACCGTCGAACCGTGTGTACGGGGCTTAAGAGTTGTGAAAATGTGGAATAGACTTCACCCAGAGGAGGTTTTGGCCAGCACGGTTAATTGCTTTAAAAAAAGGCCTGGATTCTTTCCTTAAAGCGGTAGTAAACCCCCCACTACTGTTTTTACCTACAGGTAAGCACATAATAAAGCTTACCTGTAGGTAAAATAAATATCTCCTAAACCTACATGGTTTAGGAAATATATTCGTCCTGCATGCAGCCGCTGACATTAGCGGCGCATGCGCTCTGATGATCCGGCTGGCAAATCAGAGCTGACTGCCAGAACGAAGAGCTCCCTCGCACATGCACGGGAGTAACGTCACGCGGCTCCGGCCACTCCCAGCGCCGGAGCCGCGTACCCGGAAGAAAGAAGAGGACCATCATGTCAGCGTCCTTAGCGCTGACTGACTTGGGCATCCGGGGCCTCATTCTAAGGTAAGCATTTCATAATATGTTAGTATGCGATGCATACTAACATATTATACTATTGTCTTGCAGGATTTTTTATTTATTTTTTTTATCAGGCGGGTTTACTACCGCTTTCATGTAAATAATATAACCGGATACTAACATTTTTAGGTAAAGTTGATCCAGGGTGTATCCGATTGCCTCTTGGGGGATCAGGAAGGAATTTTTCCCCCCGTTATAGCAAATTGGATCATGCTTTGCTGGGGTTTTTTGCCTTCCTCTGGATCAAATGTGGGTGAAGGATTGTGTATGGGATTGTTTGGTTATATATAATTTTATTTATTTATTTTTTCCGTTGAACTAGATGGACTTGTGTCTTTTTTCAACCTAACTATATACATATACGTAGCTCTTATACAGACCTTGACAGATTCCAGTTGGCTTCTATAATACCTGAAGTCTGCTCTGGCTCTTTCCAGAACATTAGATTACCTGGGCCTGACCCAGGCTCTATGTTTGGAAACTTCAAATCTATGATGGCCAAGGAGGGGAGGATATGGTAGAACTTACATGGTCGCAAACAGTATGCAAGAGACCATATGGTTCCACGTGGGTTACGGATTAGAAAATTCCCTTCTATGGAGTATTCAGACGATTTTAACAATGAATGGAATAACCTTCTGACTTAGGCTTCATGCACACAGGACGTAAATAAAAAAAAAAAAAAAAAAAAAAAAAAAACACACCATCAGTAGCTTATCAGTGATTTTTTTTCAGCTGTAAGTAATAGTAATGTTACAATATTGTAATTTTTGCGCGTTTTTAAAAGGGCCAGCGGTTTTTTCCTCAATCGATCTAAAAAGTCGAAAAACGTTGGGGATAGACGTCTAGCCGCGTTTTTGCGCATTTGAATGTTTTTACAGCTGAAAAACGTCTCAGAACCCACTGGTCTTGCATTTTTTTTTACAGCTCAAAAAAATCACTGTTAAAAAAAAAACAGTTGATAAAAGCCTGTGTGCGCATGAACACACAAGATAACATGGAGAGTTTGACTGTAGAAAAAAAAAAAAAAAAAAAGCGTCCTGTGTGCATGCGGCCTTAATGTTCACTGGCTCTTATGGAACTAATTGTCAAAGAGAAGGAAGCAGTTTTGAAAAAAAAAATAATGACATGACTGCTTCTCTTGACAAATTGGAACAAGAAGTAATGGAGACAGACAAATATTTAAGAGTTGTACTAGACTATGCCACAGGTATGTATGGTGTAGGTCTGCAAAAGATCTGGCGGTACACCATCAATTCTCAGACAGATATATCGGAGGAGCTCCAGGAGGAGAACCCGTAAAAGTGTTCATTTTACCTGACCAGACCTGACGGATTCCCAATCAAAATTGTCAGATACAAGGGAAGGCAGATCATCCAAAGGCTCAGTGTCTCATCGGTTTTTGACAAAAATCAGAACACAACTATTTAAAAAAAAAAAAAACAATCCACATCTTCGGACAAGGACAACAAAAAAGAAAAAAGGACAAGGAGAGGCAGACGTTCCAGCAAGGTGGTACAATTATCCACGGCAAGCCCGCAATAAGTAGGACAAATAAAAATTGGTATTTGGTAATGTACCACATACACGGAACGTGGTAAATCTTTCTGAGACTGAATTAACTGCCTCGGATATATCCTTGCCATCTAAAGGTTTGTCCTTTTCACCCAACAGTCATTTTGACATTTTTTAAAACGCTGTTTGTTAGGTTTATACATAACTTATTGTTAAGAAAACACTTTTCTGCCAACAATGCTTTATCTTCCCCTGAAGTTACTGTGGATCACCTGTTCCCAATATGGATACTTTTGATTTCCAGGACTTGACCGCCAAGTCCATATTGGACAGGTTGTACTCAGTCTAATGGGGGGGGGGTACATATGGGGTGGTTTCGGATACTACTCGTAAAAAGGGGACAAGTATTTTTACCCAGTACATACTAGAAGCGGGACAGTTGAGACTTTCCAAGCTTTGGTGGAAAGATTTACAGAAGCTTAATATACGGACCTCACAGGTCTCTACACATACACCTGATAATCTTATTTGGGTGGGGGTGGCTGTGTCGGTTATGGACTCTAAATGTTACCAAACAGAAGCTCTGAGACAACTTGGAGATACCACCACCTACTGCATCCTTGCCAGCAATCCCACTTCTATTTTCAAAAAACTGATGAGTCTTCTGGACAGCGGGGTTGAGATGGGAGTTCTTTCTAGTAAAACAGCCTAGTACCTTTGCATTGATAACCCCATTACCCCAGTCTTTCACCATCTGCTGAAGTTGCATAAAAACCCTGTTCAAGGACAGGGTTGTGGGCATTGGCCCTTTACTTGAAAGGCTGGGGAAATGGATAGACCAATACCTCAAACGTCTTGTCCAGAGATTGCAAGCTTACACCAAGGATACGTCCGCATTCTTGTCTCAAATTAACCATTTACGGTGGCAGGATATCTTTGGGTAACTATGAATGTAAAATCGCTCTATTCTTGCATTCCGCATAATCTTGCCCTGAGGTTCCATTTGAAATCATATAGTGCATATCAGGGCTTGACAAATTTGCTTAGAATCTAGGAGCCAGTTTTTTTTATCAGCTGCCCAGCACCTAGAACTGCATGTCCAGGCGTTGGGCAATAAGAATTGGGAAACAAACAAACACACACACACACACACACACACACACCTTTGCTTGTTATAAGATTTTGAAAAGAAGTTATTTTTTATCTTTCACTGATGGGCAGACAGGGGGCACTGAGATGGCACAGACAGGCAGCACGGACAGGCAGAACTGAGATGGCACTGACAGGCGGCACCAAGAAGCAGCACAGATGATGTGGCACTCCCTCAGTCCAGCCTCAACCCCAGCTGTCAAACTGTGAAGATGTCGGTGGTGGGCGGGCAGTGAGCGAGCCGCACTCATTAAAGTACCATGCTCCAGAGGGCGCCACTTTGCAGAAAGGAGCGTCTCGCTCCAGCAGACCACAAAGCCGTGGCCTCAATTTTGGCCAGCCCGGCCGAAGTGCACGCGCACACACCCGTGGGGGGCCACCTCCCAGCTGCTACGGTATAGCCCAGGCGCCAGGACGCAGTTTCCAGGCGCAATTGCAACGTGGCACCTGGGTTTTGTCAAGCCCTGGTGCATATGACCAGAGTCTACAACAGTGTGGCTTTTCTTTTGGTCGATGCATCTGCAATAAATCAAAATGGCTTTGTAGAGCATAGGAAATGATTTTAACAAATCATCTCAGGGGGTCCCTGCCATTAGGTGCCCCTGCAACTGTTTTAACCAAAACTCAAAGCTTTGGGCTACACAGGTTGTGGCCAGAGCTGGTCTAAGGTTGGTCATTGCGGTGTCCCAAGATCGCTTGAGGATTATATCCCCTCTTATCCATTGGGTCCGCCAGGTGTCCCATATCATAAAATACCAGGTCTGAGTGCTTTGAGACTTTTGCCAACGGTGCATCCAGCTTTGTCGTCTGGTTCCAGACTAAGTCTGGATTGTCGTCAAAAGGAAAATCTTCTTTTCAGACTGTTTGAGAAAAAGGGTCTTTTCTCAGGCTCTGACCACTCCTTTAAGACAAAGTCTGTCATGACTTTGTGTACCGGGAAAACCCTGGGCTTTTTCTTGTCCAGTCCCTGATAAATCTTGTCATATCTGGAGAGTGGGGCTTCCTCCTCTTTGATTTACAACGTGTCATAGGATAGCCCCCAGTAACTCATCCACTTCCTCCTGTGAAAGCTTATGCCTGGTGGAAATGGACGTTTCTTCCTGACCTTCATCCTGTCCAGAGGACTGTGCAGAATCCGGGTCAGTAGAAAGATGTGGGATCTCCCTACTCCGATGGCTCTCCTAAGCCTGAAGGGAAGAGAGTAGGTGAGGTGGGTACCTGCGCTGGTTTGTCCAGGACTACCTGGTACCTGAACTTCTGAAATAAGCTTCCTGAAGGATGAAAAGGTGGACTGAACCTCGTCCTTGAAAGAGCAGAGGAATTTACTAAAATGGGGAATCTTCCTCTATTTTTAACACCCCTGTAATGCACGTTTGGCATAAGGTTTTTGCATAGTTGGAGGGCAGTCTGGTGCTGCAAGCCGGGCATTTTTGTTTGTCAGTCTTAGCAGCTGCCTTCTCCGCTTTAGAATGTTCCTTCTAGTGGAGAGGGTGACATAAAAATAGGGACAGTTAAATGCACATCACTACTGACCACCTGCCCTCTTATGGTGCCCACCAGAGCTACACTAAAGGTTTTACATAAGGCCTTTTGCTAGCTCCCCACATCACAGAAAAAATATACACATGAAAAAGGTTCTGGCACCGCCAGCCTTCCTGTGAAGAGCCGGAGCTGGCTTCACCCGAAGCGTGTGCTTCCATACTGCAAGTGTCCTCGGCGTCTGTAGCCATGCTGTGGCGCCTTTAAATGACACTGGCCCGAGCCTCCCCTCCCTCTCTGCCCCTGGGAGGTAGGAACTACTTCCTCCGGCGCACAGTGATGATGGACGTCCGCCGGAAGTGACGCTCCGCGCTCCTCCGGCATACGGCGTGAATTTAAAAAAGATGAGGGGAAAAAAAAAAAAAAAAAAAATCTCCTGCACGCCGCCATCCATCACCACCGCCCGCTCCCTCGCCGGGCTCTGGAGAGAGGTGAGGGGACGGGGATCTCCTAACACATGCGGAGGGAACCGGTTGGCCATAGGAGAGATTTTTCCATTTTCCATTTTCCATTTTGCCATTGCTCCTGACTGCAATGCTGACAGGTATTTTTTCTTTGCTCTGGTCTCGCCTCCCCGGCAGCCCTTGAGCGGTGGAGCTCTCCCAACTCTTTCCTCTACAACATGTCTCCTCGGCTGAGGAAACAAAAAACTGACCAGATGCCTGAGGGACCGCCTTTTAAAGAGCTGTGCAATGTGTTTCCTGTCAGGTGTGATGAGCTCCATCTCTCAAGGGCTGTCCTGGAAGACGACTGGGGAAAATCCTTTTCTCCGAGCTCACTGACAGACGCAGCACTTCATTACGTGTGGGTTTATGCTTGTCCTACTAGGAGTTAACTAGGCAGGGAAAAGAAACAGCTGGCCCCTCCCACGAGGCCGCCCTCTCTTCCCACATAAACCCCCTCCATAGCCTAGCTCTTCAGTTCGTACACAAGCCATACAGAAAACAGAGCACCGAGGGGTGGGTGCTGCGTCTGTCAGTGAACTCTGAGAAAAGGATTTTACGGTAAGTTAATAAAATCCCTATTTCTCCTACGTTCACTGACAGACGCATCTCTTCATTACGTGTGGGGATGTCCCCAAGCTGTGTCAAAAAGAGGGGTGGGTAAACCACAACAACAACTGTACCCAGCAGAACCTCTAAGGAGGCACCAGACGCACCTACACTGCCACCTGCAACATTTTGCGGCCAGAGGGAATCGCCCTGATATTGCATAGGGTGGTTCCTGAGGTACAGGAAGTACCAAAATAAGATCCCACAGGGCCATCGAGTCTTCACCCGAAGCGCCACAAGTCCCACACCTTGTACAAAGGTACGAATCAACAAGTGCTAAGCCAAAGGTCTCTGGAAAGGAATCGCCAGAGCCATTCTCCGGCCCTTGAGAGTACTCAAACCCAGTTTTTTTTTTGTTGTTCGGGTCCTGCTGCAAAAAAAATCAGGACCCTGGACACTACGTAAGAGCGAGGGTATGACCCTCCGCCTCGCACCAAGCTATAAAAGCCTCTCAGGTGCGGTGGTAAATCTTGCGAGAAGCACACTTGCGAGCCTTCAACAAGGTATGGAAACAGAGTCGGCGACTCCCCTGTCTCTTAGCGCCTGGGACTCAATAGCCAGGCCGTCGAAGCCAGCGAGGGTAAGGCAGGGTGCAAGATGGGCCCCTGAGACAGTAGATCGTCTCGCAGCGGGAGCCGCCAGAGGGCGTTTGCCACCATTTGCACCACGTCGGCGTACCAAAGTGTGCTGAGGCCAATCTGGAGCCACCAGGATTATTGGTATTCCCTCCGCCACTATCCTGCGTATCAAAACGCGGCAGGAGTTTTATCAGAGGGAAAGTGAACAGCAAACGATAACGGCCCCAAGGGGCCACCAGCGCGTCCGTGGCCACTGCCAACGGATCCATCGATCTGGGCACAAAGGTCTTCACCAGGTGATTGAACCGAGACGCCAAGAGATCCACGTCCGGCGTCCATCTGCGGCAAATCTGGTTGAATACCTCCGGGTGGAGAGACCACTCTCCCTGGCCCAGCGTCTGGCGACTGAACAGACCGCCTGCCAGTTTTCCACACCTAGAATGTAAATGGCGGAGATTGCTGGAACGAGACGTTCCATCCACGCAGTATCAGAGCTGCCTCCGCCGCAGCTGCTGGACCCCTCGTGCCGCCCTGATGGTTCTCATAAGCCACTGCCGTGGCATTGTCCGACTGAATCCGAATCGGGCGACTCTGCAACCTCACTGTCCCGTGAGATAGGTACAATCTGATTGCTCTCAGTTCCAGCACATTGATGGGGAGGCGAGCCTCCTGTGCTGACCAACGGCCCTGGGCAGACAGCTGCCCCAGGATCCTGCCCCAGCCTGAAAGACTGGCATCCGAGGTGATGATCACCCACTGAGGGGGCAGGGATGACTTCCCCCTGAATCAACACCGAGTCCCGAAGCCACCAGGTCAGAGATGCCCTGGTCTGGGAGTTCAGATGGATCAGAAGGTCCAAGGACCGAGGGGACCTGTCCCACAGAGCCAGGATTGCTCGCTGAGGGAGACGAGCGAGACTGGGCGTATGGTATTGCCTCGAAAGGCGGGACCATGGGCCCCAGCACCCGCATACAGAATCGTAATGAAGACCGACTGTGCGACAGGAAGGTTCGCACTGCCGACTGCAGTGACAGCAACTTGGCTGGAGGAAAGAAAACCTTGCCTGCTCCGAGTCCAGAATAAGGCCCAGATACTCCAGGCGACGGGGTGGAGACACCGTCGACTTCTGCAGGTAGAACAACCAGCTAAAGTCGTGCAGCGAGTCAGTGGGCTCTCCCAGAGCCGAGGCGGACTCCGCTCGCAGGAGCAGGTCGTCTAGGTAGGCTACTATCGCAATGCCTCTCTGTCGCAGCCACGCCAATACCAGTTTGTGAAAACTCGAGGGGCTGAGGCAAGACCAAAAGGCAGTGCCACATATTGATAATGGGGGTCTCCTACTGCAAAGCGAGGTAAACGCTGATGCCATGGACAAATAAGTACATGGAGGCACGCATCCCTGATGTCCAGAGATGCCAGAAATTGCCCTTGATTGAGGGCGGCCACAACCGAGCGGATAGATTCCATATGGAATTTTCGCGCCCCAACCTACCAGGTCAGGGCCTTCAGGTCCAGTACTGCCCGGACCCCCCCCCCCCCACCCCCT
>BLSH010447165.1:652350-697698 GCA_018402905.1 Glandirana rugosa | reverse complement strand
TTCAGATGATTTACCTTTTTTTAGTACAACTCAACCAGTATAATACCCATGCAATGCTTAACCGCTACTTGCATTCAGTTGGACAAAACATCTATTTAGTGTACAAGTGCTGGTTAGTCATTGAGATAATTACAGTTTATGTTTCACATCTGGAGCTTTAATGGCTAACCAGCTGCATGTCTAGGGCAGGCGTGGCGGACTAGTTTTTCCCCACAGCTGCTTTCTTTTCAGAGTCATTGAGTTTGAAATAATGGACACTAAATGTTACGGGCTTTCGACTAACTCCGTTGTGTGCAGCTTTACAAAATAGCGGCTTTTTTATGGCAAGGGTCAGTAGATTGCTTTGTTAAACCAGGGGAAATAAACAACATATGCTTCATTGCTACATCACATGTCCTTTGTGCACCGTTTGCCTCTTCAGTGGCTGCCATATGTTTGGTGTTGATTGTGTGTCTGGAGGATTGTTGTTGTTGTGCGGTTTAGCGTTGTGCTAATTTTTTTCTATTTATGGTAGAAAAGTGTCAGTTGAAAATAAAAACAAGTGTTATGTCACGCTCAAAGCACTAAGATCTTTGGAAGTCTGGAGGAACCCTGCTTACTCAGTCTGTCTACACTAAGGCTAGGTTCACACTGCTGCGGCGCAAATTTTCTGCGAATTGAATACGATTGCGAAGCAAGTTTTTTCAGTTCAGACACAAGTGCGATTTCTACATGTGTTGGTGCGAATCTACTGCAAAGCTGTAGCTGGAGTTGGAGGGGGAAGCTATCGCAGTGATGTGAATGGGAGATTGCGTTTTCAATCCGTGTTCTATTGTAGTCTATGGAGCTGAATTCGCAACGCACATGGATCAAACTCGCACAGGACCCTTTTTCTTCACGGATTAGATTCGCAACGCATCAGTGTGAACTGCACTGGTAGAACACTATGTTATTGGAGATGACTTGCGAATTTAATCTATCGCAACGCAATCTATTCGCAGTACAGTTTGCAGCAGTGTGAACCTAGCCTCAGGTCTCATGCACACAGGACGTTTTTTGACTGTTTTACAGTGGCTGTTTTTAGCTGCAGACATTTTTTTTCTACAGTCAATAAACCCTCCATCATGATGTGTTCATGCACACACAGGCTGTTATCAACTGTTTTTAGCAGTGACGTTTTTGAGCTGTAAAAAAAACCCAGAGGGTTCTGAGAGATGTTTTTCAGCTGTAAAAACGTTGATCCCCAACATTTTTGGACGTTTTAGATCAATTGGAGAAGAAAAAACGCTGGCCCTTTAAAAACGCACAAAAATGTCGGTAAAATAACACTGGTAAAAGCTGAAAAAAATCACTGATAAGCTACTGACATTTTTTTGGACGTTTTTTAAAGTCCTGTGTGCATGAAGCCTAAGAGTGTAATTAACCAGTACAGAACCGTGCTATAGCCGAAAGACGGCTACAGCGCGGCTCTGAAAATCCCGGAGGACATCCACGGACGTCCTGCCTGTGCACGCTCCCCGCGCGCACTCACAGCCTGCAGCCGCCGCATGCTGCGTGGGCGTGCCCGCGGGTCGGGCGGACTCGATGTCCGCCCGAGACCCGCCGATCACTTGTAGCAGCCTCAGAACGGGGAACCGCCAATGTAAACACATCGGTTCTCCGTTCTGTGAATGGGACATGACAGATCTACTGATCCCTGTCACTGGGATCAGTTAGATCTGTTATGTCCCGACCAGCCCATCCCCCCCCACAGTTAGAACACAGCCAGGGAACATAGTTAACCCCTTCCCTGCCCCCTGCAGGTTAACCCCTTCACTGCCAATGACATTTATACAGTAATCAGTGGACATTTAAATTTCTGATCGCTGTATAAATGTCATTGGTCCCAAAAATGTGTCAAAAACGTCCGACGTGTCTGCCCCAATATCGCAGTCCCGATTAAAAATCGCAGATCGCCGCCATTACCAGTAAAAAAAAAAAAAATAGTAAAAACGCCATAAAACAATTCCCAATTGTAGACGCAATTGCTTTTGCGCAAACCAATCAAAATACGCCGATTTTTTTTTTTTTTTTTTTTTTTTTTTTTTTTTTTTACCAAAAATATGTAGAAGAATATATATTGGCCAAAACTGATGAATAATTTTCTTTTTTATATTTTTTTTGGGATGTTTATTATAGCAAAAAAGTAAAAAATATTGTTCTTTTTTCAAAATCATCGCTCTTTGTTTGTTTATAGCACAAAAAATAAAAACCGCAGAGGTGATCAAATACCACCAAAAGAAAGCTCCATTTGTGAGAAAAAACTGATAAAAATTTTGTTTGGGTTCAATGTCGCACGACCGCTCAATTGTCATTCAAAATGTGACAGCGCTGAAAGGCTTAAATTGGTCTGGGCAGGAGGGGGGTTTAAGTGCCCAGTAAGGTAGTGGTTAATAAACAAAATATTAGAGTAGTATGTAATATATTGCAGCAGTGCCAGTCCTTAGATGTGGTTGCTGCATTATTTGTTTTTCTTTTATTTTCACCTGGTGGTCCTGCCAGTAACACTCTTCTTTCCTCTTTTTATGTAAATAGTTCTCACCTCTCCAAAGTGGTCCTACAGCCTCTATCCATCCAAACAAGGGTCATTTTAGGTTACTACTACAGACAGCCTGAAAAAATTAAAAAACTGATTTTTTAAAACTGTCCCACAGGATATTGCAGAAAAGTCCCTTAATCCTAACCCTCAGTGCTCCTTTGGTATGTCCTTCATACACCTTTTTACTAGGGTACTGTATGCCATGCATGACTCCTTAGGTATTTCATGTAACAGTCATGTAACAAAATCCAAACTGAACTTTAGCTGCAATGTTGATACCCAGATTTTTGGCTTTTGTTAAAATCAAACCTGGGTTTATCTGGCAATAATCCCAATAGCCTGGTAAGGATGGGCTAGGGTGTGTTTGGAACTGCACGTGTCCGAGCCCGTCAGGAAGTTTGCACTGCGCCGCGCTAAACACAGGCAGTGAAACATTTCCCGATGCACGGCTGCAGCAATCGGGAAATGTTTCACTGCCTGTGATTAGCGCGGCACAGTGCAAACTTCCTGGCGGGAACGGGCACGTTCGGTTCCGAACACACCCGAGCCCATTCCTGTTGCCCGGTGCACGTTAAAGCGCAACTCTACTTTTGTTGAGTAAAAAACTTTCCCCTCTGGATGATCTCTGTACATTGCAAGGATTATAACAAACGTTGTTGCAGATTCCTACCTTTTGTTATTCTGAAGAAATCCCTCTGTTTCTCTGTGCCTCTGTACTGAGTGGGTTTAATGGGAGTGGTTTCATAATTATCTATCAGCTGTGGCACCTGCTGGGCACTAGTGAGCAAATCTGCTGGGCCTGCACCCCTTTAGACATGTTTCTATTGGAAGTATCTCTCCAAAAATGACATTTTTGTTGCAGGGGATGCCTTAAATCTGACTTGTATCTTAGGCAGACTTCTGGGAAAATCAGTGAGCCAATCACACAAGCAGGAAATTATGTTTCTGGGGAGTGGTCATTGCACATTCTGTGTACAGAACTCTGGGTAGCCATATTTCACTACATTTACAGAACATTACAGGGGGAGCAGATTGAAAAGGAAAGGTCATTTTAACCACTTCAGCCCTGGAAGGATTTCCCAGTTTAGGACAGAAGCACTTTTTGCGATTCGGCACTGCGTCGATTTAACTGACAATTGCGCGTAAACCTGGAGGGGGCGCTCTAAGGGGTTAACTGTGTTCCCTCAGTGTGTTCTAACTGTATGGGGGCTGGGCTGGCAGGGGGAGAGGAGTGATCACGACTCCCATATACAGGGAGCCTGTGATCACATCCCTTCCCCCTTTGTCAGAACGGAGATCCGTGTTTACATACACGGACCTCCGTTCTCTCAGTGCGGGGAGCCATCGCGGGTAGCCGGCGGAGATCGTGTGCACACTACCCACTCCCTGGCTCCCCCGGAATACAGTAAGCGCGCAAGTGCGCGCACTCACGATACACATTCTCGTGGCTGCCGTCAGGTGACGGCGTTTCGTGATAATGAACCAAGTTGCCGCTGTCAAGCCACGGCGGGCGGGCGGCAACTGGTTAATAACAGTCAATTACAATATGACTTGTATCGCAATTATATGCTCTATATTATTTTTTCTTTGTTATTTTTTTCCCCACAAAAGTGGATTTACCTTTAATTGTTTTCTTAAACATATGAGCTTGTGTGTTTTACTTTGACTGTCATATAACTCAGTTCAGCTGATATACACTGGCTATTTTTCTCGAAACACACGGTCTTTCGATATCTGTTTAAAATATTTTGCTGTATTCTTGGTACATTCTTAATAATCTATAGTTAATTGTACATAGCTCAATAGTCTCTGACTTGGCAGGCTCCATGGAACAGGGGGACCTCTCTGGGATCCTAGTTAGCTGACGTGGTTTGAAGGATAAAGCTCTGATGAAGAAGGTATATCCTTTGAAACGCGTCGTAGGATCCCGGAGAGGACCCCTGTTAAGTGGAACCTGCCAAGTCAGTGATTATTGGGCTATGGACAATTCACTCGATGAGCGACTTTTATGCATGTGTTTGTGAGTACATTTTGGGGTTGATTTACTAAATCTGGAGAGTGCAAAAATTGGTGCAGCTATGCATGGTAATCAATCAGCTTCTAACCTCAGCTTGTTCAATCAAGCTTTGACAATAAAACCTTGAAGCTGATTTTGCACTTTCAAGCTTTAGTAAATCAAACCCCTTTATGTTGCTTTATGTTAATAAACTTGGGATAATGCACTAGGCTGGTTCACCCTCTTTTATCATGTCTAATCTATATAAAAAGAGAACTGTGTACTTACCTATCCACTCTGGTCTTCCTATGGGATCCTGCAGCTCTGTATAAGGGAGAGCTAGACAATGGCAATGAATTCCAGAAGCAATGACGTCACCCATAGCACCTGTGGTCCGTTGTCGGTACTCCCTCCTGTCCCCTGCAGCAGCCACTCACTGATGCCTGATGTGGGGGAGCCGGAGCTGTGGGATCACATGACTGGACTGGAGCAGACTAAAAATTTGTAAGTACACTTTTTTTTTTATACAGGGTTGGCAGGATAGGTAGGAGGAGGGGAGGGAACATATTTAGGAAAATATATAGTTAGGCTTTTCTTCAACTTTAAAAGAGAAGCATGGGAATTTTTTTTTTCCAATCACACTTACCTAGGTGGATGCAGCATCTGTCCCCCCACTGGCTCTAAGGCTGAGAATCAAGTGATCGCTCGGTTCTCAGAGCTCCCTGAGCAGAGAGCTGGTGGCTCAGTCAGCGGCTCTTTGCTCTGCCCCCCCCCCTACACTCACTGGAGAGTGCTGGGCTGTGGAGGGGGCAGGAGTGGTGGACTCAGGTTCTCAGTGGCTTGCTGAGAGGCTGAGCCAGGTGCCCTTTATCAATTTTCCTATCACACTCCTTCCTGGCTAAAAAGGCTCTTGCGTAATAGGGTGCTGCAACGAAATCCAGCTGGGTCCTGGAGATTATTCGTCATGCAAGTGTGTACATATTCGTCAGCACACCGTGGATCCTTGTCCAAAATTTTCTTTATTGAAAAGATCACATCACAGAGAAATGCAACGCTTCGGAGCCGCGCAGGGCCCCTTCGTCAGGCATGCGATGACGAAGGGGCCCTGCGTGGCTCTGAAACGTTGCAATTCTCTTTGATGTGATCTTTTCAATAAAGAAAATTTTGGACAAGGATCCACAGTGTTCTGACGAATATGTACACTTGCATGAGACAGGTGCCCGTCACACACAATCCGTGTGTGAAATGTGTAAGCCATTCCTCCCTTGCTTGTACATGTAGTGCTCCTCATGTTGTTCATGGTTTTATGTGAATAAAGGGTTTTGGAGCCAAACAAGCTTTGTCTGTACTTCTCCTTTTAACGAACACCCAGCATCTACATTGGGTATATCACCCTGTTTGTACACTGAAGAAAAATATGCATTTTCTTTTGATTTTAATTATGAATTCATTTGGGAATGTGGTTATGTCACATGTGCTGGCATTTGGTATTACATTTGTTGTACTCGTAATATTACCTCATCTTGGCATAGGAATAAATAATGCTCCATTGGAGGGAGGAGGGTAAGAGCTCTGCTGGAAAAACAAAATGAGCAGAGGCAAACTGGTGTAAAAGGTTTGAAGATGTCTCTGGGTTTTTAGAATACGAGTGAATTCAGTATACAAAGTGTTTGCGTGTGTTCTCCATTTGATATATTTTCTACTTTCTTTGGCTGATTTACTACAGAAGTTGGGACTCTTCACCAATGACCTTCAAATATTCAATCGTGTGAAAAGCAAATCTTGTTCACTTTGAATAACCAGCCATGTGTAAAAGCATCTACCAGATTTTTAAACTGTTCTGGAGTCATTTTGCCAATCCTTTCAGGCAGATTTGCTTGCAGGGGATGTTCGTGTTGAATGCCACTTACACTCTGCAGCTTTCAAATAGCACCATTGGATCCTCAGCCTAAATTGAGGTCACACTAATGAATGAGCCATTGTAGGACATTTACCTTGTTGTCACTGTTTTATTTAAATGTTAATTTGACCTTATGTTTGCCATTATTATCCAACCATAGTGTTTTTAACGGACTGAAATAGGGTCTTCCACAGGATTTTATTACAATTTTGTGCGATCCATTTCTTTATTTTAACAAGACGTCTAGTGAAATGTATACCATGTGCACTAAACTTAATTTTGGTCAGAAATGTCTTTCTTGGTCTCCTCTGACTAGAAGACCTTTTCCTAGTCATGATTTGGTCACTCCTATGCTGTTTGTCAAACTTCAGATGGTTTTCATCCTCTTCTTTTGTGCCTCCTGTCCATACAGGCCAGCATTGTGTAGAGTTCTCAGTATGGTTGACTGGTGCACCTTTCTAGGTCATATTTTTGTCTGCACAGAGTATTTTGGGTGATGACTTCTTCCACAAAGGGTCCAACTGGCTTCACTGACATATAAATAAAAAGTAATGGAGCCTAGCCGCACTTGTCTTTTTCATGCAGAAATATTCATGTATTTTACGGTATGAAAATGTAGTGCAATAACCCAACGTGGCTGGTTTACATCTATAAGGCTACTTTCACACTGGGTCGTTTTCCAGGCACTTTTGGGCTAAAAATAGTGCCCTTATAGCGCCTGAAAAACACCCCCTCCTATCTACCCAAGTGTGAAAGCCTGAGTGCTTTCACACTGGGATGGTACGCTTGCAGGATGTTACAAAAAGTTCTGCAAGCGGCATCTTTGGGACGATGCGCTGAGCGGTGTTTACACAGCTCCTCCACCGCCCCTGTCATTGAAATCAATGAATGGCAAGCGCTTCCAAAGCGGTTGCACACCACCTCGGAAGCGCAGCGCGCTGGCACTTTTAACCCCTTGTGGGGAGCTAAAAACGCTGCACTCCCGCCTGCCTATAACAGTGGAAAATTGCAGCTGAAGCTAGCAGCGTTTTACAGACCCAGTGTGAAAGTGGCCTAAGCTGCAGCTTAGTGGGAAAGGGAACCTATGTGTACCCATTCTCAACTATGCATGCTGCAAACACACAAAACCGTGTGATACCAGCCTCAAAGTTTATCTTCTATTGATCAATACAGTGGCCTAACCAGAACCTTCAGGGCCCCGGTGCAAGAAACCATGAAGGGCCCCCCCTTCCCCCTGTGCCCGGTAGCAGGACGCAAGAGGGCCCGGTCGCAAGTGCAACCTTTGTGACCTTAGTAGTTCCGCCACTGGTGTCGGTAGTTTTTTTATTTTTATTTTTTCAATATTGTTTTTATACAACTTTTTTGGAGCCCTGTTAGGGGGCTTTCATGAGATATTATAGGTCTAATCAGACCTCTGATGTTACACCTTTGAGACAGAGAGAGGAGATTGAGGGCACAGACCTCAGTCTCTATTTCCGAAGGCTCAGCTGCGCTGAATGAATGGACAGGTATAGCTCTGTACAGAGCTTCCTGTTCATTCACAAACTGAAGCAGTTTACTATGCCTCCACTATGAATGGACAGTACGGTATGGATCACTGACTCTCCATTCAGAAAAGAAAGGTTTGGTAAATGACACATTTACCATCCCTTTCCCCACAATCCATCCTGACATATTCCCCACAGCAGCTGGCAGAAGAGGGGAACCTGGCAAAGCTGCAGGGGACAAGGGGGGGGGGGGGGGGGAAGCAGCACAGGGGGGCTGGAGAGCACAAGAGGGGTAGCAGAAAGAAGCTGGATAGGAGGAGCGGCGGGGCCACTGCATATACATAGAGGAATTGATCTGTCCATTTTTCTCCCAGCGCTGAATGCCCGCTTCACCTTCTCTCCCTCATGCAGGCATTTTTCCTCTATATGCAGCCGCTCCTCCTATCCAGGCATACAAGGGGGCCGCATTGGGCCCCCTGCAGCATGGGGCAGGTTGCACCCCTGTAGGTACGTTCCCTGGATGGATATGTATTATAGAAACGTGCCTGAACACTGCTTGGCTAACACCAAATATGCTATATAAAACTAAAGGAACTGTATATTGGAGAGATGGCACATAAGAGTCTGCATCAGTCACCACCAATTTCAGCAACCAGTGCAGTCACTCCTTCTAATAACCTGATTCTAAACGTCTAGGTGCATAGATGATGAACATGTTCAAAAAATAATTTACGACATATAGCCAAGATTTACAGTTTTTCATGAAATCCTTACATCAAATAAATAGAATAAAATGGAATCCTGAAATTCCTCTTACTTTTTTACTGATCTGGACATGGGTGCATTGTTGTCTATGGAACATTGCACACAGCTGTGTAAAGATCAGTAATACAGTGATGAGTGCATAGCCAAAAAAAGTAGTTTACGCACATACAGTATGTGTGTATATGTGCGCATATTGCTGCATGACAACTAGAAAGGGAAGGATTATTTTAGGGATGTGCTTTTACGCACGGTCTTTACGAACATTTTACGCAAAATCTTTCTGTCAACAAGATTCAGAGTAAAAACATCAGTACATTATTACCTCTGTGTGTAGAAGGCCTTAAAGTGAATGGGACACATTAACCCCCCTCCACCTTCAGCATGCACTCTCCTTTTCTTCGCTCCCACTCCACTACCTTTGGCCGCCAGGCGCACACTGAGTTACCTGGCAATTCTATGTGACAGTGCTACGAGTCTCCTGATTAGTCCAGCACTGTCACATGGGGTTGGGGAAAAGGGCCATAGTCCTGTGTGAGCTCTAGTAAGTCAGTTTGGAGCTTACACGCAGTTTTTTTTCCCCCATTGTATTTATGGGTAAATAAAGTAGAACTGGAGGGAGGAAAGGTCAAACATATCCTGCTAGGGAAGAGGGGATTTACTATAAACATATATATGTATTTACAAAGGAAAGATTCATTTTGAAAAGCACACCAGGATTTATACATATACATACAATACTGTATAGGCAAATGAGCAGAACATCAAAATGGCAAGAACAGCATGACACTTGATTATGTTTTATTGCCATCCTATTTTCTTGTATTTTCTTGATGTTCTTAGCTGGTGCTTTTGAGATCCAGCTTAAGCTAATTTGGAATGTGCTCATTTAGTTATCACACAAATCTACACAAAACCCATTTTATGGTTGATCTAAGTCCCACAGAGTCTTGGAATGCAGCAGAGTTGCCCACAGAGTTGTAGGAAGGAAAATGAAACGTTTATTGTCTCATAATTGTGTGAGTCGGAAACATTTCAGTAGGTTCATTGTAATCTGCTTCTATCTTCTGTTATCGCTATGCTTATTGTGGATAATTTACATTTGCTTCTCATACAAAGACTTATATGTACTCAGAAACAGTGAAGATGAGGTCTCTCAAAGTAACACTATACAACACTATAAAACTTGTACATATACAGTTATTATATACAATACATTTAACTGCTGAAACTGAACTGCAGGCTATATATATATATTTTTTTTTTGGTTAAACCCAGGAAGCGTGAATGTTTGTTCTACAGCCATGGCCAAAAGTTTTGAGAATGACACAAATATAAATTTAAGTGCCAGTTCACACAGGGGTGGCTTCAAAGTCACGCGACTCTGAAGCCGCCCCATACATCGCTACATCAGCATGGCTTGCAAGTGACTTCTATAATAGAAGTCAATGCAAGCCGCTCTGAAGTCACCCCCAAAAAGGTACAGGAACCTTTTTCTAAGTCGTAGGGACTTGAGTTGCTCCTATCAGGTTCAATTGTACTGAATGGAGCACGACTTGTCAAACTGACAAGTTGCCTGACAGGTCACCCTGTGTAAAGCACTCCGTGTTTTTAGATCTTTTTGTCAGATGTTACTGTGGTATACTGAAGTATAATTACAAGCATTTCATAAGTGTCAAAGGCTTTTATAGACAATTACATTAAGTTTATGCAAAGAATCAATATTTGCAGTGTTGACCCTTCTTTTTCAAGACCTCTGCAATTCTCCCTGGCATGCTCTCAGTCAACTTCTGGGCCAAATCCTGACTGATAGCAGCCCATCCTGGTATACTCAATGCTTGGAGTTTTGTCAGAATGTGTGTTTTTTTTTTTTTTTCCCAACCGCCTCTTGAAGATTGACCACAAGTTCTCAATGGGATTAAGGTCTGGAGAGTTCTCTGGCCATGGACCCAAAATTTTGATGTTTTGTTCCCCAAGCCACTTAGTTTTTACTTTTGCCTTATGGCATGGTGTTCCACCATGCTGGAAAAGGCATTGTTCGTCCCCAAACCGTTCTTGGATGGTTGGGAGAAGTTGCTCTTAGATGATGTGTTTGTACCATTCTTTATTCATGGCTGTGTTCTTAGGCAAAATTGTGAGTGAGCCCACACCCTTGGCTGAGAAGAAACCCCACATAGGAATGGTCTCAGGATGCTTTCCTGTTGGCATGACACAGGACTGATGGTAATGCTCACCTTTTCTTCTATGGACAAGGTTTTTTCCAGATGCCCCAAACAGAAAAAAATGAGAAAATGACTTTATCCCAGTCCTCAGCAGTCCAATTCCTGTACCTTTTGCAGAATATCAGTCTGTCCCTGATGTTTTTCCTGGAGAGAAATGGCTTCTTTGCTGCCCTTCTTGATACCAGGCCATTCTCCAAAAGTCTTCACCACACTGTGTGTGTAGATGCACTCACACCTGCCTGCTGTCATTCCTGAGCAAGCTCTGCACTGGTGGTGTCCCCATCCCACAGCTGAATCAACTGTAGGAGATGGTCCTGGTGCTTGCTAGACTTTCTCGGGGCCCTGAAGCCTTCTTCACAAATGTAGTGGAAATGTTTTTTTATGGGATTAAGTTCATTTTCATGGTAAAGAGGGACTTTGTAATTAATTGCAAATCATCTGATTGCTCTTCATAACATTCTGGAGTATATGCAAATTGCCATCATAAAAACCGAGGCAGTGAAAATTAATATTTCTGTCATTTTGGTCACGGCTCTACACCCCTTATTACTTTTTTTGGTTTCCAGTAGTAACAGTACGACCTGAGGCTATGGTTGTCAAGCAGTGGGGTGCAGAAATGTGCAGTTAATAGTCCTCTGTCAAAAAAAATGCCACCATGTTGCTAAAACACAATTTAATATGTGTATAAGTGTGTGTGTATGTATGTATGTGTGTGTGTGTGTGTGTGTGTATATATATACACACAGTATCTCACAAAAGTGAGTACACCCCTCACATGTGACAACACTGAAGAAATGACACTTTGCTACAATGTAAAGTAGTGCGTGTACAGCTTGTATAACAGTGTAAATTTCCTGTCCCCTCAAAATAACTCAACACACAGCCATTAATGTCTAAACTGCTAGCAACAAAAGTGAGTACAGTGAGACAGTGAAAATGTCCAAATTGGGCCCAAATTGCCAATATTTTGTGTGGCCACCATTATTTTTCAGCATTGCCTTAACCCTCTTGGGCATGGAGTTCACCAGATTCACAGGTTGCCACTGGAGTCCTCTTCCACTCCTCCATGACGACATCACAGAGCTGGTGGATGTTAGAGACCTTGCACTCCTCCACCTTCCGTTTGAGGATGCCACACAGATGCTCAATAGGGTGCTTGGCCAGTCCATCACCTTTACCCTCAGCTTCTTTAGCAAAGCAGTGGTTGTCTTGGAGGTGTGTTTGGGGTCTTTATCATGTTGGAATACTGCCCTGCGGCCCAGTCTCGGAAGGGAGGGGACCATGCTCTGCTTCAGTATGTCACAGTACATGTTGGCATTCATGGTTCCCCTAATGAACAGTAGCTCCCCAGTGCCGGCAGCACTCATGTAGTCCCAGACCATGACACTCCCACCACCATGCTTGACTGTAGGCAAGACACACTTGTCTTTGTACTCCTCATCTGGTTGCCACCACACATCCTGTAATCCATGTCCTTAGTCTGCTTGTCTTCAGCAAACTGCAGGCTTTCTTGTGCATCATCTTTAGAAGAGGCTTTCTTCTGGGACAACAACCATGCTGACCAATTTGATGCAGTGTGCGGCGTATGGTCTGAGCACTGGCAGGCTGACCCCCCACCCCTTCAGCAATGCTGGCAGCACTCATACGTCTATTTCCCAAAGACAACCTCTGGATATGATGTTGAGCATGTGCACTCAAGTTCTCTGGTCGCCCATAGCGAGGCCTGTTCTGAGTGGAACCTGTCCTGTTAAACCACTGCATGGTCTTGGCCACCATGCTGCAGCTCAGTTTCAGGGTCTTGGCAATCTTCTTATAACCTAGGCCATCATTATGTAGAGCAACAATTCTTTTTTTCAGATCCTCATAGAGCTGTTTGCCATGAGTTGCCATGTTGAACTTCCGTTGACCAGTATGCGAGAGTGAAAGCGATAACACCAAATTTAACACATCTGCTCCCCATTCACACCTGAGACCTTGTAACACTAACGAGTCACATGACACCGCAGAGGGCAAATGGCTAATTGGGCCCAATTTGGACATTTTCACTTAGGGGTGTACTTACTTTTGCTGCCAGCGGTTTAGACATTAATTGCTGTGTGTTGAGTTATTTTGAGGGGACAGCACATTTACACTGTTATACAAGCTGTAGACTCACTACTTTACATTGTAGCAAAGTGTCATGTCTTCAGTGTTGTCACATGAAAAGATATAATTAAAAATTTACAAAAATGTGAGGGGTGTATTCACGTTTGTGAGATACTGTAAATATGTGCCAAAAAGTGAAAAACAGTAATAATTAAAAATCTATATGGTATCAAGTGATTTTGATAAAACATTTACATAAAATTGGTGACATCAAAGCTTGGTCACAGTGAGCAAGCGCCAGTAGACGGGTTAAGACATGTCAGGGGGCCTGGCTGGAGCAGTGTTGGCTGAGGCCATACACAGCCATATCCACATCTGAAGAACTGGGTTGGTTTTGAATGGTGTCTTACCCCACATTTGTCCATGCTTCTGAATTAGTGTCTTATGCCTGCTCCCACTTTCTGAATACTGGTAGGGACACCTGTTATCCTCCAGCTTTGAGAAGCTCTCCAAGTCTACATGTGATGACATTTTGTTTTATCTGATAAGTAAAACAAATACAGTACCCATTGAGCCTGGCAGAAATCGATCAATTTTAACTTCCTGTGCTCTCTGCCTCTGCTGAACTTTACCAATGACATTGTTTAGGTACATTGTAGAGTGTAGAAGAGGAGAGGCACACCCAACTAACCCCTGCTTCTGATTACTGGATTGTATTGATGATGTCATATTCATGGGCAGCACGGTGGCTAAGTGGTGAACACTTCTGCCTGGCAGCACTTGGGTTTTCAGTTTGAATCCTAACCATGGTGCTATCTTTCTGGAGTTTGCACAATCTCCCTGTGCCTGTGTGGGGTTTCTCCAGTTTTCTCCCACACTCCTAAGAAATGCTGGTAGGTAAATTGGTCCTAGTATGTATGAATGTGAGTTAGTGTCACGTACCTGGTGGTTGAGTCTGACTTATGCGGGGGCAACCTCTCTTACGGCCCTGGTTTGAGAGCCTCTGATAGTGGAGACAGGGAGCTCTGGAGCACAGGGGGGCACGAGGGTTGGACTTGGTCACAGATGGTAGGTGCAGGTCCACAGGAGCTCGTGCAGGCAAAAGATTAGTGGTTCAGGCCGGATCGGTAACAAGCTGGCGGTGTGGTACAGGTGGGTCAGGCTGGCGGATAGTCGGGTACAGGCTGAGTCGGCAACGTGCGGGCAACAGAGGTACAAAGGGGTCAGGCAGAAGCGTAGTCGTAGGCAGGCAAAAGGTCAGGGCAGGCAGCAGGCAAACAAGTCCAACAGGAAGCCGGGGTCACATGTACAGGAAGTCTCTGAGAATAAACACTGGGATCACGGGCACTGGAACGCTGTAGAAAGGACAGCACTGACTGCAGGGTGCAGAGGGCTTAAATGGCCGTTTTGGCGCCAATGCCGGCACGCACGCGCACGGACGTACGCACACACTACGTGCGCCTGCACATTTGCCTTCCAATGGCCCCGGATGGTTCCTTACAGTTAGGAACCTTAGATTGTAAGCTCCTTGAGGGCAGGGACTGATGGGAATGTACAATATATATATATATATGTAAAGCACTGCATAAATAGTTAGCGCTATATAAGTACCTGTAATAAATATATTTATGGTCAGGGTTTAGGAACAGGAATAACTCCCTGGTGTTAGCTTGCATTTTTGCTAATATGGCAGCTTCCTCTAAGCCACACACAAGAAAGTAGGTCTAGAAAAAAGAGCAGCTACAGAATGCCCGCTGTCAGTGCTATAACATTCACAACTGACTGGTCTCACACTGTTTAAAGGATACCATGGCTTGAGCCCAGGTCCACTTTAACAATGTAATGATTGAACTTTCTATTGTTGATATGCAGCAACTTCTTTAAAAACTGTTTTCGCAACAGTTGTCCTTTAAATGTGCGCCCACCTATAGTTTTATGCCATAAGGTAGAAGGATTTTTTTATTACAGAAATGAAATCCACCCTCGGGCTTCTGTCATCTGTATCTTTCTTTTCTATTCATGGTGGTGACCCAGATAGAAAAGTTCCATTTTGCCGGATTGCATGTGGTTTTGAATGGTAATGATACATTAACAATGACTTCTGGCTGCTGGAAAAAGTGGCTGTTTCAGTCTCTGCATTTAAAAATGTATAGAGTATGTTACATAACGGTATTATGCAATCAAGCATATGGTCTTTATTGTCCCTGAACCTCAGCACTATGTAAACTGCATTAAAAGTCTTCCCTTATTTCTGCTTCATTTGTAATGTCCAGATTAGCTGATGGTCCAGTTAAAAGAGCTAAAATAGAAGCTGACCTAGTCTAAAAGAACATTGTGTATTGCCCATAAACAGATATCATTGCATTATAGAAGTTCACTGTACTGCTTGTATAATTGATTGACTTTGTAATGTTCATAACTATATATGATTGCATTAGTACATTTTTGTAAAATAAATATTCAGTTGGCATAATCAGGTTATGACAACATGGGCCAGTCAGAACCAAATAATATAGTGTAGCGCTACCCCCGAAGAGGTCGGTATAGAATTAACAGTTTTTTTCCCGAAACAGTGCAGCATCAGCCAGGCACACTGCAACAGTGGATTAACTCTGGCTCAGTAAACAGTCTAGAGCAGGGATATGCAATTAGTGGACCTCCAGCTGTTGCAAAACTACAAGTCCCATCATGCCTCTGCCTCTGGGTGTCATGCTTGTGGCTGTCAGAGTCTTGCTATGCCTCATGGGACTTGTAGTTCTGCAACATTTGGAGGTCCGCTAATTGCATATCCCTGGTCTAGAGGATGTCTTTTTAGTATTTATTGCTGAAGAACTTGTAACAGAAGGGGGTTTGGAATATGGGATACCCCAAAATATTGGGTATTGTTAGCAGAGGACACTTCTTGCTCAGTGACAGCAGTACAAGTAACAGGCAGACTGGAACAGTCTATAGGTTCATGGCTGGGGATCATGAAGTAGGTTTGAGCACAAGTAAAGGTAGAGTGGAACAATCAATAGGTTCACAGCTGGCTACCATTAAGTAGGTTTGAGCACAAGCAAAAGTAGACTTGAACACTCTAAAGGTTAACAGCTGGGGACCATGAAGTAGTTTTGAGCACAAGAAAAGGTAAACTGGAACAGTCTATAGGTTGACAGCTGGGGGCCATGGAGTAGGTTTGAGCACAAGCAAAGGTAGACTGGAACAGTCTAAGTCCTTACATCTTGTAGCACAACTAGAAAAGCTGGTACAGTCCACACATCCACGGCTGAGGACCATGAATAGACTATGGCATAGGAATTATGCTCTACTCACAGATCCTAGAGTAGAGAAAGTCCTTAGTCTAAGTGTGCTCCAGGGGCAAACAGCCCCTAAAGCTCGCAAATTAGTTTCCTCTCAGGGAAAGACATTCTGACCAGGGCTCCAGCCAATTTACCACCTCTCTGACCACCAATCGGGCACACCTTCCCAGGTAATGGCTAGAGGATGGCAAATATTCAGCCTATGCATTAAAATTTCTCACCCTAAGCTCAGAAGGTTCTTCACAGAGGTGGGGGGAACAATCAAATCCCCAGGCTGTGGATCTATGAACAGACCCAGGTAATTAATCTCAGCTCCTCTGATTACAGAGCAAGCCAACAACTAAATTCGCCTAGCAATAAATCCTAGGAGGGTGCTACAATGATGTACAACAACGTCTTCTTTGCATGATAGGTTCTTATAAGAAAAGAGTAGAATAATATAGTCAGGAAGGTAGATGAACGATAATTTGTGTAAAATATAATTGTCTAGGATTGTCCCCATTATATTAGTGGGTACCATGTCCATTGAGAATGGTAATGTGACTCACATCATGTGCTATGTATACGTTCCTTGAGCAACCATTCGAGGCTAAATACTGCTGCACAAAATGTAAGCAGGTTGTTTCCTTGGAAACTTAGGTCCTAAATCTAAGGAAGTAGCTGGCAACACTCCGAAGCATCACCAACCTGAAAGCGAGTTTGGACCATACCCGTCAGGTAATGGCAGGGCCAGTACAAAGGTGGGTGGAGATATGAAGGTGCAGGAACCAGAGCAGAGTAGTTGGGTGACAGTTAGACGGGATAGAGGGAAAAGCATTAGGGAGGCCAGTCCTGAGCTTGCACATCCCAATAAATACACTCCCTTTTGTGATGTTGGGGATATTGGTCAAGGAGTGCCATTGCTGGAGCAGAGTGACTCCCATAGCTGCCAGGGGAACAACTCCTCCAGTAAGGACAGTGGCAAGGCTAAAGAAAAGGTTAGACAGATTCTGGTGGTAGGGTTTTTAATTATCAGAAAGACAGATAGGGCAATCTGTCACAAAGATTGTAATCGCCGAACAGTATGTTGTTTACTGGGCATTTGGGTTTGCACATCGCAGATCGGATGGACAGATTGTTGGGTGGGGCTGGGGAGGACCCAGCTGTCATTGTACATATTGGACCAACTACAAAGTTAGAGGAAGGTGGAGTGTGAAGGGAGGGGGGTTTCCTGGAGAACTGGGCTGACTTTTCAGTCAGTTCCTGGCTCTATAGTCTACAGACTCTATATGGCTCTATAGTCTACAGACTGCACCTAAATGGGGAGGGTGCAGCTCTGTTGAGGAAGAAGTTGGCCAAAAAGTTCAAGCCTGGGTTCACACTCCTGCCATGCGGGAATCAGATCGATTCCAGTGCGGGTTCCCGCATCGCATCTTCCCCGCAGGCAGTTCACACTGCCCTCTGTGTCAATACAAAGGTAATGACACCCCCCAGATCGGTTCTCAGATCGCAGTGCGAACTGTGAATTCAGACAGGAATCAGATCGCATGGGTGTGAACACCCATGCGATCCAATTCCAGTGCGGAAAAAAAAGCCCCTGCACCTTTTTTGTGTGAATCCAATGCAAGTTCAGCCATACAAACAGTATGGCTGAACTTGCATTGCACAGACATCGCATGTGATCGGCACAGCAATGCGGGTGTGAATTACATGCGATGTCTGTGTTCACATATGTGTGAACCCGGGCTCAAGGACTTATAAGCTAGGGAGTGGGGGGAGAGATGAGAGGAAGCGATAATCGGCAGTGAGCAAAGTTCAGAGGGTGCTATTGGGGGGCATTAGTGGTAGTATGACCAGAATTCACAAAGGTGAATAGGTTGGCAGAACATATTTGCTGCCTCAGAACAACAAAGGAGGAAATAATATGCACTCATACAAAACTAAAAGGAATGTACACAAATGCTAGTGTCTAGCTAATAAAATGTAAGGACTGCTCATACATGAGGAGGATTTCAACTTCATGAGAAGAGAAAATAAATTAATGGATAGAAAACTGGTTACAGGGGCACCTCCAAAGAGTATTGATAAATAGAGAGAATGGTCTGGTGTGGTAAGTGGGGTACCACAAGGCTCTGTCCTACGCTCAATTCTGTTTAATTTATAATCATTTTTAATTTATTCATAACTGAAAGATGGCATATATAGCTCAATCTCAGTGTTTGCTGACGATGTGAAGCTAAGCAGGGCAATAACTTCACAGCAGGATATATAAACCTTAAGACCTCAATAAAATAAAGGGATGGGCAATTACATAGCGAATTAGATTTAATATGGAAAGATGTAATGTACATTAATGCACTTGGGGGCCAAAAACATGAATGTAAATTACTCACTAGGGGGGAGAACCATTGGGGAATGCCAGGATGGAAAAAGATCTGGGTCCTAGAAGATCACAGGCTCAGCAATGGCATGCAAGGCCAAGCTGCAAGAAGCAGAATATTATTATTCATAAAAAAGGGTATTTACTCAGGTGATAAAACTATAATTTTACTACTTTACAAGACTCTGGTTCGGCCACATCTTCAGAATGCCGTCCAGTTCTGGTCACCAGTCCTTAGAAAGGATGTGCTGGAACTGGAGAGAGTCCAGAGAAGGGTGGCAAAGCTAATTATGGGATTGGAGGACCTCAGTTATGAGGAACAACTACAAGCATTAAACAGATTCTCCCTGGAGAAGAGAGGCTTGAGAGGAGATATGATAGTGATATACAAATACCTCAGTGATCACTGTAGCAAAGGGAGGAAACTATTCAATTTCCGTGAGCTTAAGAAAACATGCCAGCCACTCAATAAAATTGGAGAAGAGGCTCAACCTTACAATGCATAGGGAATTCTTTACTGTTAGTGTGGAAAGGATGTCGAACTCCTTTCCACAATCATTGGTGTTAGCGGGAAGTTTTGATAGTTTAAAAAAACGTTAAGATGGGCATCTTAGCAGCTCAGTATACAGGGATATGGGAAATGGCAATGACATAAAAACACATACTGTGTACACAGCTACACAGGTTGAACTAGATGGACTGGTGTCTTTATTCGACCTTACCAACTATGAAGTTTGGGGTCAACGCTATCATGGGTTTGAAATTTGTGGTCTTTATTGATGATTTTTAAAAAACCATAATGCTCGGATTTTCAACCACCTTCAACTAATGCTAATAAGGATCACTATAAAATACGGAGGGGTATGCACAGAGCAGGGGAGTGGCTAGAGAAGAATGACAAAATGCATAGGTAGAGCTATGATTCAGTTAAAACGGTGCTTTACTTTTGATTACTATTTGGGCAATCATTCTTTTGCTGCCTTCCTGTTTTTTTTACGTACCTTATTGTGGGCTATTGGCCTTCAATTTTAGTTTGTGGTTGATTTGAGGGCAGGGGTTACTTTTAACTACTGTCCCATGCATAGTAAACTGCTTTTCTTAACCATACATTGCAGGTCATGGAATGTTATTCAAAGATATAGGGTAATGTCTGCTATCTGTAGCAGATTTGGGCACCAGAAACCAAAGCTATAAGACAGCCCAGTATAACCCCTCTGATTCCCGACATGCCTTGGTTTTTTGCTAGGGACCTTAGGAGAAAGAAGCAAACCATTTTTTATTTTTTATCAAGATTTATTTTCTTCCAACAAGATTTCTTCAGCTGCTGCAGAGACCTAGGGCTTATTTTGCAACTTTCCAGATCGACTGATCCTCAGCATGGCCTTGGAGGCCCTACCCGAACCCCGCTGTGAGAAAGGAGCAGGGCTGGCCTGTAATGTGTCTGCATTAGGTGAAGACTCCTTGACACCTTGGTTGCAAGGCTGGTGGGAGCCCCAGAGTGCTTTATAGATGCAGGGCTCTTCAGTGGAACCCTGTTCCGGAGGACTTATGAGAGAGTTTACTTGCCAGGGCAGGAAGACTGTGCGAAGTCCCTGAATCCTGCCTGTATTGCCTTCAAGTAGGTGGGACTACTACACCAGCAGTGGTAAGTCTGGGCCTTTTGGCCTTTATTTGGGAGCTTTGGGTGCATGCTTATATTCTGCCCCTAAGGGGTTAATGTAGATTTACCGGTTGCAACACATTTAAAATGCACCGCCATTTTGAATTTGGTGCCATTTTCATTGGCTTTCTGAGACTGGACACTCTACTGCAGGGATCCTCAAACTACGGCCCTCCAGCTGTTGCGGAACTACACATCCCATAAGGCATTGTAAAACGCTGACATTCACACACATGACTAGGCATGATGGGAATTGTAGTTCCTGAACAACTGGAGGGCCATAGTTTGAAGAACCCTGCTCTACTGAGTCTGTGCAGGCTCTTTATTGATGTTTGTTCTGCACACGCACACACCATTTGACAGAGCGCATTCAGCTGACCTCACACATCCTGCTAGCTCCACAGGCTGCACGCATGTCACAATCCTCTGGATGTTCTTGGGCTCACTGCTGCTTTCAGTGACAAAGTCACATTCGGTATTTAACTCTTCATGCTTCTGCATGATCTCTGATTACCTCTTAAGTGTGACTTCTGCTCAACATACCTAGTATAGCAGATCATAAGTGCATAGACAACGGTACCCCTTTCAGGGGCAGCCCTACCATGGGTCCCAGTGGGTCCATTGGACCCTGGCAGCACTTTAAGAAGGGTAGCAAATTGAACCATGCCCGTCTCTCCTTCTCTTCTATTTACCCAGCAAAATGATGACCAAAATTTTTTTCCAGCAGTTTTGTTTTGTCATGATGACAACTGCCCCCCAGGCCGCTCCGCCTGCCCCTATACTACCCTAGCCTGTCTATATACTACCTAGCCTTTTTATATACTACCCTAGCCTGCCCCTATATTGCCCTAGCCTGTCTATATACTACCCCAGCCTGTCTATATACTACCCTTGCCTGCCCTTATATTGCCCTAGCCTGTCCATATACTACCCTAGTCTGCCCCTATACTACCCTAGGCTGTCTATATATTACCCTAACATGTTTATATACTAACCTAGCCGATCTATACACTGCCCTAGCCTGCCCCTATACTACCCTAGCCTGTCTATATACTACCCTAGCGTGCCCATTTACTACCCTAGACAGTCCATATACTTCCCTAGCCTGCCCCTATACTGCCCTAGCCAGCCCCCTATACTGCCCTAGCCAGCCCCTTGGAATTGAACATAATGGTATGTCATATAATTTTGCATATAGACAAGGTGCTGTTGCATGTAAATCTGACTTCCTGATAATTTTAATTTTAGTTTTAATTATCATGATATAAAATAATGGATGCAAGGGCCTTTTGGTGGGCGAGATTTTTTTTGGGGAGGAGGGTGGGGGGCAGCTTTTCATTCTTGGACCCAGGCAGTACAATATCTTGGACCGGGCCTGGGTAGTTCTCTCCTCTGTATTATCCAGGGGTCCAATGCTACTATGTTTGAGTTCATGGAAAACATTTTCATCATGGTAGCTGACTCAGATAGCAGGGGCCACCCCCTCTCTAAATTCTTGATAGCTGCTTTGGTGTAATCAACTAAGGTAATGAGTATGGTGCCTTATCTATGGAAGATGACCTGATACCTCTGGAATCAAAATCTACTGCCATAACACCAAAACCAAAGGACACCAATGCAGCTCTTACTGACGCAGTCTGCAATAGTCAAGACCTGCAACAAACTGAATAATTTATACCTAATGTTACTAGTCTGGGATAATTTAAATTCCCCCAGCCTAAAAAATAATTTAAAATTTACTATTCCCTCTTTTTTATATAGTGGTTGTCCTAATGCAGACAAGGTCGTTGTTCCTAAGTGATTTGCCTAGCAATACCATATGGAGGAGTTCTTAAAAAGACAGGCCATCTCCATAGATCTAGTCATTGCTTGTCTTAGCACGAATTTAACTGTCACCGTAGGGTACACTCTGGCCTTCGAGGATTCAGTGGATAGGAGCAGGGCCGCTGATAGGCCAGTACAACCGGCCCTGTCGTACCGGACCCGGCGTCCTCAGGGGCTCAGGTAGCCTCACAGACAATGCAGAATAAAAAAAAAAAGGAACAAAAAAAAAAACGACATTCTGACTTACACCCCTGCTCAGTCTCTCCTCCGAGCTTAGGGGGTGTATTATTGTTACGATCTTCCGGGCCCCTTCTCTCTGATGTGGGAGTGGAGGGACTTTTTTCACAGTTTCGGGCGCACTGCACCCTCCCCGCTGTACCAGCCGCCAGCCTGCCGCTGCGGTCGCTTGTTTCCTTCCCTGGCGGAGTGATCTTCCTCTGATCAGCTCCCCAATCAGTCAGTAGTCAGCCCGTGAGAGACGGAGAGCGGGAGGCTGTGAGGCGGGCGGCATCAGGCAACTGACAGGGTCCTGATGCCGAGAAGGAAGCCGGAATTTGTGGCTACTGCTGTGGGTGGGTGAAAGATATACTGAAGTGCACTGTAAATTCCTATAATGTCACCTTCCATATAACTATGTTTAACACACAGGAAGCAGTCAGCAGGTTCTCTCTCACAGTGTGTTATATGACATGGCTGTTGGGTGCTGATTTTGCTAACTTATTGGTCATAAGTTAAGAAGGTCAGCACCCAGCAGCCATGTCATGTAACACACTGTGACAGAGCCAGCCATGATAGATCACCCGCTGGCTGCTGCCTGTGTGCTATAATGCTGATGATCTTAAGCTCTGTGTTTCTGTTTGTTAGCAAGGCTTTCACATGGGGCAGAATCCATTTGTTCAGTGGGGGATCTGTGCGCTGATCCCCCACTGAGCAGCATGGGCAGATGACAGGTCCGTGTCCACTCAGCTTATGCAGAGCGGACATGGACACAGCCCGCTCTGCTGTAAGGGTGGCTGGTGTAAACAAACCGGCTGTCCGTTTACACTCGACTGCCCTCCAATCTGATCCACTAGACAGAGGGGAACAGATCCCTTTCCGTTTTGTTTAGCGGATCAGATTGGATGTAGGCGGGTGTAAATGGACAGCTGGTTTGTTTAGATCCATCACTCTATAGTAGTGAATGGAGGATCAGATCAGGTCCTCCTGAAAAAATGGACAGGCGGACCTGATCAGACCTGTCATGTGAACCCGCCCCCAACCTTTTCCCTTTAACTGCTTGCTGCCGCCCTCTGTACATTTAGTGCAGCAAGGTGGCACAGGCAGGCTGGATCACATACATGCACTTCATCCAGCCTGTTCCTGCACTTTGTCTCAAGGTGGGCTGGGGGAGGGGGCAGGGGTGGGGCTAAAGGGGCCCCACCAGGTAGGCTGTACGGGGCCCCATGATTTCTATCAGCGGCCCTCGATAGGAGCCTAGAAGCCCCTTGCATGACCGGCCATGCAGCTTGGTATTGAGGCTATACGACACACCTTAGGTGTCTGTGCTAAGAATATGTCCAGAGACCTGGGTTCCTTTCTTTCATATTCCTCTGTCCTTTAACAGCGGTAACTTATGCTTGTGACTTTGCTCTATTGTGTGAATAACCTGGTAAATATTATTTGCCTAATCTCCAGACTGAGCCTGCTTTCTGTGCATATGCATAAACACCTGTTAAGCATACCCTTCAATAGGGAACGTCCATTTGTTACAGCCCTGGACAAGTTTATCCAGGAACTCATGCAAAAAGGGCGGGGGTTAGAGGGTACCTTTGTCCCAGCAAAAGAAGATTAAATCTCAATCTGAAAAATCTTCTACCTCTGTAACCGAAAGAGTTCCTTTTTGTTTCCCACAGGCCCCAAATCCAAGATGAGGCCTAGGACTGAGTTTCGTCACAAACCCTAGATTCCACTATCTGTCAAGTCTGCAGCCAAGTCTTCTTCACAATAAAGGGGGTCCCTCCCTTGTTATAATGGAGGGGATGCCTGGTAGCCTTTGTGACCACCTAGACCAACTCCAGACATTTGGGTTCAGAGAATGGTTACCAGCTAGAGTTTTATTCTCTTCTCCTGCTCGCTCTGGTACACTCTAAAGGGGTCCCAGAAAAGGAAAAGTTTCAGGGTTTTTACTCAAATCTATTTACAGACCCAATGCCCAAAGGTGGTATTCACCCAATTTTACATCTGTAATTTCCTCTTTCCTTTGGAATGAGAAGTTCCTTATCGAAGGTCAGTCATTGCCTCTCAAAATCAGGAGAGATTTTCTGGCTTTTGTAGACATAATGGATGCCTACTCGCCAGGACCCGACACTTCCTTTGCAGTAGGCAAAGTCGTTTTTGCGGTAGGAATGAAACATTACCAAAATTTGGCCCTTCCCTTTTGGCCAAACAACTGCTCCTTGTGTTCTCACCAAGGTATTAGTTCCTGTTCTTGCCCAGATTCCCATTTTGGGACACTTGGACTGTCTCCTCCTAAGGGAATGGCTGTCAATATCAAATTAACAGTTCAGAACCCACAGTGATTCAGTTGGATTCTGAACCTTCAGAGGTCTGTGCTGCAATTGACTCACCACTTGGGGTATCTGGGCCTCCTCCAGGGTACCTCCTTTGTTGCTTCAGGTCACAAGCCAACCAACCCTCCAATTCCTGCATAAGGATTCTGAGTTTCATGGTGGCATTCTTCAAAGCTTTCTCTTATGCCCAATTTTGCTCCAGACCATTGTAACTCAGAGTTTTGGCTGCAAGGGACAAGAAGGCATGGGTTGCATTGCTGTACAGTAATTATTGTGAACCACAGCACCACACATTCACCCCCTATGACTATAGTATAAATAAAAGCTAGGCAAGACATCTTCCCATCACTTTTAGATCTGTTGCAGCTGCTACTGCCATCTTTCAAAGTAGGTTTAGTACCACTTGAGGAAAATGTGCCACTGCTAAAACTACCTGAAAAAAAACAAAAAAAACAAAACAAAACACTTTTTTGCCTTTAAAATCTGAATAGACTCAAATTGGGGTTCAGCTGCTATATGTAAGAAAAACTACCTCCAAAAAATGCGCACTAGCATAATACTTTGTCTGTGAAAACGGTTCTGTTCCATAACAGCACATACAACTATGGATTCCCCAAGCATGTTATTTAAATGAATAGTGATTTTCATTATACCTCTCAAAGTTGCATTGAAAGGGCGCAATACAATAGCTCTATTTTTAGTTTTATTGATATGTGTCCCCCCTGACAGTGCCCAGCTTCCTATGCACTTTTTATTTGACAATAGCTTGCTTATTAGCCCTAAAAAAATGTTCAAATTAAATAATAAGATCCCCTTCCCCTGAGACTTCAATTGGGAACTGCAACATTGGAACAAAATTTACAAAACCCTTTGTCAAGCAAACACAGGCAGATATTCTAATTCTGACATGCCATCAAGTACATTAGAAATCATAAGCCCCGTACACACGATGCAAATTTAGGACAGGAATTTTCGTACGATGACCGATCATCCGAAATTCTTACCGTTAGTATGCTCCTTTCGACAGCCGATTTTGATTTTTTGCACGACAAAAGCTGGATGTACAGACTAGAAATTTTTTACCGTATGTCAAGGCAACGTCCGATTTTCGTATCATCATTAGTACAGTTTTCGTATGAAAAAAATCATATGTTCACAACTACGCATGCTCAGAAACAAAAAAATACATAAAAAACTATTCAACACATTACTTCTGACATTGAATTCGGTCGTACAAAAATTTTCATATTGTTAGTACACTCTTCACTTTCGACATGAGACAATCATCCAACAAAAAACGGACGTTCTGTCGTCCTAAAATCTAAGCGTGTGTACGAGGCTTTAGAAGGGGGTAATTTCCCATTAAAGAATATAGGTCAGCATGTTAGAATTAGCTTTCTAAGGCCTGGTTCAGACCTATGCAGGCTGCAGTTTGTATACTCCAGGTGCATTTTGCGTTTTTCAATACACGTTTTTGATCCATTGAAGTCTATGGAACCAAAAACCAGAAAAAATTCCCTAGCCCTTTCCATAAAATGCACAGATGTGAACGTGACTCAAAGGAAACCATGTTAAATGGGATCTAGTGCGTTTCTGCACAACTGAAAACGCACTAAAAAATGCATAGGTGTGAACCAGGCCTAAAACTTGATCCTCTTGTAAGAATAGACTCAGCATCATCAGTATGGCATTACCTTGTCCTCCCAAAGGATTCAAAATGGTATTCTGCCTCCACCTTTTGCCCAAATCATTAAACATTGTAATGTTTGAAAGTTGAAAGAATGGAGCAATGTCATGGGTGGCTCTCCTCTAAAGCACACAGCCTCCTCCTTTGCTGGGCATCCAATGCTGACAGTTGATTGGTAGAATATCAAAATCTGGCATTGGCAACAAGACTGCCTCAAAGGAATGCGAAAGCATTAAAGGAATGTAGTATCACACTGACATAGCAACACTAATTATCTTTTGGCATTAGCACTTGCAGCAGTGGCTAGCTGTGAATGGTACCGCTGATTCATAACACAGATACAATTTTAAATACATAACCAATTATCTCACTTGCATTCAGCTGATTCAAGCTTGTTAGCTCTTTGGAGTAATGTAATGTGCAGTGTGTGAGTTGCAGATCATTATGGTATATTATATTGTAACACTACTGCACTGCATGTAAGACACTGGGGGAGATTACTAAAACTGGAGTACGCCAAATCTGGTGCAGCTGTGCATAGTAAGTAACCAATCAGCTTCTAACTTCAGCTTGTTCAATTAATCTTTGACAATAAAGGTCCTTTCACACTAGCGGAGTCTCTTTTGATTGACTCCGCTGCTCAGCGGGGATCATTCCGTTGATCCTTGCCGAGCCGGCGGATGACTGCTCCGTCTACGCTGTGTCTCTCACTGTGCAGAGACTGAGCTGTCAGAGCCCCCACTGTCCTCTATGAGGATCGGATGAAAAATGATCCGCTTGTCCGTTTTCATCCGATCTGATCCGTCTGGATTTAGCGGATTGGAGAAGATCGGATGTCAACGGACATGTGGCAGCTGACATCCGTCACTCCATAGAGGTTAATAGAGCGTCCATTCAGGTCCACCTGAAAAATTGAAAGGCGGACCTGAAGCTGATTGGTTACTATGCAAATGTGCACCAAATTCTATGTGCACCAGTTTTAGGCTGGGTTCACACTGAAGCACGGAGCGGCTTACAGCAGGGGTCCGGTGCGTCCCTTTTCACCGTTTCAGGTCCAATTTCCGCACAAAAATTTTGGCTGAATGTGGACCTGAAACGAGCGAGCCGGTCACAATCTCATGACATGCGAATTGGATCCAGAGAAACCCGCATACTATTCGCAATTTTTTCAGGGGGGGGCATCATTTTAAGGTCACCCATGCTATGCCGCTTTTTGACATTATCACGGTCAGAGACTGCAGACATAGTATAGGAGATGGTCAGAGACTGCAGACATAGTACAGGAGATGGTCAGAGACTGCGGACATACTACAGGAGATCGTCAGAGACTGCAGACATACTACAGGAGATCGTCAGAGACTGCAGACATACTACAGGAGATCGTCAGAGACTGCAGACATACTACAGGAGATCGTCAGAGACTGCAGACATAGTACAGGAGATGGTCTGAGACTGTGGACATGGCACACAAGACGATCAGAGACTTAATACATAGCCCAAGAGGATAAGGACCTAGTGGGCAACCCCCGATCCGATCCCTGATTCCACGGGGGGGCAATTGCCCCCCCCTTGCCCCTATCTGCGGACGCCCATGAACCCAGCCTAAGTAAATATTCTGAACAGCCAGGGCAGAGGAGACAATGGAACTGTGGTTTGTACATAATCCCATTACAGCCACATAGGATTTTTCTACATTTAAATAATAAAAGGAATATTTTTATTTATTTATTTATTTGTTATATTCCAAACTATTTTTTCCAGGTAAACAGTTCTGAAATATTCAATTTGAATATTTCACATTTCCAACCAGCAGGTGGATCCCTTTTTATTTTTCTCAGGCTAGCCTAACAGGCTTTGCTTAAAAAATAAATAAATAAATATAGAGCTCCATAGCTCAAGCTCAAATTGCGCAAACTTAGCTGAATGGGTCAGTGGAGTGTCTGACCCTCCCTTTTCCTTTGCTCTATACACCTGCATAGAGAGAAACAGTCCGAAAACAAAAAGCTTCTGCTTTGCACTCTTTTTGGAAAACCTGCAGTGCTCTGTGATACCAATGTAATAGGCTGCACCCTGAGTTATTACTATTATTATTATTTGAAAAGAAAAGATGTATATGTAGTGCCCCCAAAGTGAATAGGTGCTTTTGAGATAGATTTTTGCTAGGAGAGGCAAATTTAGTCAGGCCTGACTATTGTGCAGGCCTGAATGTTTTGATCTGGGCAGATTTGGAGACTGTAGGAAGGAACACCCCTTGGTTACTCCTCCAAGGGGGTGGGGATGGATGAGGAGGGGTAACTTTCTGAAGTATGTTAAGCAAACCTCCTTAAATACTGTGGTCTGCCCAGCTGGGGGGGGAGAAGTTCGGGTGGAAGAGTGGAGATGTAGCAGGGTTGTGGAGGCCTCACCCGGAAGGGAGCCCCCAGTCTGGGGGGGGGGGTGACCTTTAGGCTTGGGAGCTCAGGTGCAGCCAGGAGGAGAGAGAGATCCTGGGGCGGCACAAGGGAGCACGAGAGCAAAGAGAGGCTACAGGAAAGACTCTTGAAAGGATCCACCGGTGTCAGTGAGTGACATAGCCTGGGAGCTGGAGAAGAGGATTGGAGCAGGCTGGGAGGATACAGTGGACAGTCTGTGGAGTGCTGGAGGAGCCAGTCAGGGGAGCAGTGTCACTGGGCAATAAAGTGGCCTGGAAGAGGATGGGCTGGGAGCAGTAGTCCATCAAGACCCGGCTAGCACAATACTACTTAGCTACACCCTGAGGGCCCGTGGCCTTACACTATGAGGGCCTGTGGCCCTTGTATGTATGCGCTAGCTAGGGTGGATGGACTACTAGCTAGGGTGGAGGAAGAAGTAATGAAGGCTTTAAAAATTTATTTTCAGGCCTAACAGTGGAAAGAAGCAAGTGTTCTACAGGAGAGAGGTGAAGGAGTGTAACAGTCAGCAAGTATCAGTGCTGGAGGGAGAAGGAGGGTAACAGTCAGCAAGCGCCAGTGCTGGAGGAAGAAGGAGTGTATATTCTGCAGTGTATATAGCATGGTCCTGTTTTTTTTTTTTTTGATCTTTGAGCATCTCACAGTTGTCCCTTACTTGTCCAAGTTTAACTCCTCAATGAAACAAAAACAAAGTACCGGCCTGTTCAGCGACTACGGATGATGTGATTGAGGGCAGAGTGACAGGTGAACCACAACTACCAGCCACCCCTAAGGGGGCCATTGGCTGCATATATAAATAGCCAAAAAATGTACTTAAAAAGCATACCAGTTTTTGCTGGAGTCGTTTTTTTAATCAGGGAGCTCCTTTAACTAGAAACGCTGCATGACTTACCACAGTAAATATAATATCCTCTTTAAAAGACACATTTGTGTGGTGAATCTTTAAGACAATGTAAAATGTGATTTTTTTTTTTATTCCCACATAATAGCACAGATTTGCAAGACAGCCGATAAGACATTTCTCAGTAGCTTGAAAGAGAATATCTAATGTGCAGCTTTTCATAAGGAACAATGTAATATAACATTTTCCGGACAGCTCATTATTAATTCTAAAAGTATTAAGTGACTCCTGTTTCCATTATGATTACAGATGGCAAACATCAACATAGATATAATTTTAATTATGGTTCAGATTAACTTCTGAGAGTTGTCAAAGCTCAGGCTTGAGGTTTTATTCTTTTGTATTCAGCTTGTTTGAAACAGACTGTCGCACTGCCAGACACTGAGCATTATGCCAGCTGAGGAATCAGATCCAGATAGACAGCCTGGGTGAAAGTCAATCACCTTCGTCTGGAATGTAATATGGCATATGAAACTTTATTCTGATGGAAACAATCTGTTTCTTATCTCAGTTTCTGTCCATTAGTCCTACTGGGCAGGGCCACTTCTGTGATCAGCGAGTAGGCAGCTGCAGATTATCCCTCCCACTGTAGGTAGTGCTGTTAAGCTGGCTGCTGTGCAGAGGGAATAGAGCTTGAGAGGAGCTTTGTTCCCATGAAGCCTCCATAGGTGTCATCAGGGGAGCAGCGATCCAATTGGATGCTGCTGCCCTGGCTGACCTCCACGGCCATCTTTAGTGAGGGCAATGTTAATAAATGGCACTGTCCCATTGGAGTTGGAGCACATTTGCAAAATGGACAGTGTCGGGGACAGGACAGAGACAGTTGGACCAAGGAGAGGTCCTGGGCAAGGGACAGTGCCTGCCTCTGCCACCTGAGAAGCCTAGAGATTTGGGACAAGAATCAACCTACCTGGTTAGCAGGGGTGGCTCGTCCATTGAGGGCACACGGGCACCCCCCCCCCCCATCCATGCCGCTGCCCTCCCTATGCATGCACCCGGACCCTTCCAGAATGAATTCCTATGGCAGGGGTGTTTTTTTAAGCATTGGTTAGAGCAGTGGTTCTCAACTCCTGTCCTCAGGACTCACTAACAGGCCAAGTTTGCAGGATAACGGAAATGCATCACAGGTGATATCATTTGCAGCTCAGTGATTGACGTATTCTAGTCTGCATCTCCCCAAGGTAATACTTAAATCTGGCCTGTTGGTGGGTCCTGAGGACAGGAGTTGAGAACCACTGGGTTAGAGCCAAAGGCTCTAATAAACTTAAAAATAGGGTGGGCTCGGGGCACAGAGCATTGCGTCTGGAGCCCATCTAGGTGTGTTGCAACAGCGAATGAAAATTCGCTGTTGCAACACTGATCTTCCTCCCGGCCAATCGGGAAGGGGGTCTGATACCCATCAGCGATTGGCTGAAAGGTGAAAGGACAGGCGATCCTATTGGATGCCTAGGAGGAGGGGTGGAGACACGGCAGAAGCGAGGAGGAGGAGAAGACCAGGAGCCACTGCCCGATGCCCATCACAGCATGATGTCTACTGATGCCCTGACCCCCGCTGCTCCTTGATGTCTGCCGAAGCCCCATCCCCGTCGCTGCCCACTGCCTAGATGGGGTAAGTGCCGGTGGACCGACTGGCAGACATCGAGCAGGGAAGGGGGGGGGCTGAGATGCTGCTGGGGGGTTGGTTGTTTGGTCTGATACCCATCAGCGATTGGCTGAAAGGTGAAAGGACAGGCGATCCTATTGGATGCCTAGGAGGAGGGGTGGAGACACGGCAGAAGCGAGGAGGAGGAGAAGACCAGGAGCCACTGCCCGATGCCCATCACAGCATGATGTCTACTGATGCCCTGACCCCCGCTGCTCCTTGATGTCTGCCGAAGCCCCATCCCCGTCGCTGCCCACTGCCTAGATGGGGTAAGTGCCGGTGGACCGACTGGCAGACATCGAGCAGGGAAGGGGGGGGGCTGAGATGCTGCTGGGGGGTTGGTTGTTTGGTCTGATACCCATCAGCGATTGGCTGAAAGGTGAAAGGACAGGCGATCCTATTGGATGCCTAGGAGGAGGGGTGGAGACACGGCAGAAGCGAGGAGGAGGAGAAGACCAGGAGCCGCTGCCCGATGCCCATCACAGCATGATGTCTACTGATGCCCTGACCCCCGCTGCTCCTTGATGTCTGCCAAAGCCCCATCCCCGTCGCTGCCCACTGCCTAGATGGGGTAAGTGCCGGTGGACCGACTGGCAGACATCGAGCAGGGAAGGGGGGGGCTGAGATGCTGCTGGGGGGTTGGTTGTTTGCCACCCCCCCCCCCTCCCCAGACAAAAAACATCAGCCGTCACTGCTGGTTAGTAAAGACATCCACACAGCTGTTCTGGCTGGCAGCCACCCCCTTCATCAGATGCTGTTTCGGTTCAAAGACTTCTGCCAGCGTTGTTAAAAGTGTTATACCCGGGATGCCTATAATATTGAGGCTCCATAGTGTTTGGAACTGTAGGTGAGCTCCTTGCTGCTGTCTTCTATGTGTTAAATGCTACTTATGCTTTGCCAAATAATAATTGTGACACCTTCCTTGGTCTCTGTGTACTTTTACTTCATCTCAGTTACTCATCAACTGGCCCAACCTACAAGCGCCACCTGAAACAGCACTTAGGATTTATCTATGGCCATTCCTGCTTGACAAAAGTTGATCCAACAATCATTGTCAATGTCATTAGATCAGCAACTGCAGCCCATCGACCTCAGCACTGATCAGTGTATTCTGACAACAGAGGAGTCCCCACTGTCAGAATACAATAGCACAGTGGGGAGGATTTGTCCATCCACCTCGATTTTGTGGATGGGGAGAATCTCTTCATTTTTTTTTTCATTTTGGATAGAGTAAGGGAGAGTTAGATTTTTTTTTGATTTTTTTTTTGCCATCTGTGTCCCATTGGGGAGATTTGCCATCACTTCCTGTCTCATATCCAAAACAGGAAATTTTCCCCAAAATGAGTGAATCCCTGGTTGTCACCAGGGTCACCAGATCTAGTGTCCCCATTGGAAGACTTCTATTCAGTTCTTGTTCTAGGGACAACCCAAAATTTGGGATTTTCTTTTACTTTCATTTTCGATGATAATGGTAAATAGGACAAATAGAGAGGGTGAATCTCCCTAACGGGGGCACAGACAGCATTTAACACCTGACAGGTGTTCTAATCCTTCTCCACTCTATCCACAAGAAAAAAAAAAGTTTTGCTTTTAGTTATACCTTAAAGTAAACCTACACTGATATGGAATATGGAAGCCGCTGCCATTGCTGACCTCTAGCCTGCTGAAAATGCTAGTTCCACTGTCATCATGCTGATCCAATAACTTTAATTAAAGTAGATGTACACTCACCACTAAAACCTCATATACTGTTTCACCATTTGCAAAAAAAATAAATAATAATAATTGCATCCATATTGATGTAAAAAAAGGTGCATTTATTGTTTGCATTGCAGTTTGCAAAGCACTGCAACTGTATCAGTGGATCACAGGAGCAATGCTACATACTATTCCTCGAGCTGAGGGGGCCTGGTTCACACTTGTGCGGCTCTGTAAGCCGCGTTTTGCATGGGCACAGAAGCCCATTCATGTGAATTGGCTGCCATGCTCCGTGAAAATGCAGGGAAAAGGTCTCTGTTCCATTTTTGAAATGGCAGCCTACACAGAAACCGCAAGTGCAGTCAGTGCAGTTTCCAGTGCAGGAAGCCTGCATATATCTCCTGTGCTTTTCTATGTGAACCAAGCCTTACAGGGCTGAAGGAAGTGTCAATGGACTTCAAGTGGCATCACTACACTTGTTCTCCACTGAGATCTATGGCTCCCTCTTCTATAATCTCTCTATTCACAGATCAGAAATATCAGAATTCAAAAAATGACAGAAGTCTACAGGGAGAAGAATCCCTGGCTTCAGTAACAGAAGGGAGGAAGGGATGGTGATTTGAGGGTTTAACATAAACAAGGCCAGAACGCCTTAATAGTTCCCTTTACTGGAACTAAGGGGCCCAAGCCCAACCCCTGGATATAACCCTGCACCATAATCCCCCCTCCACCAAATGATTTGCACCAGTGCACAAAGCAATGTCCATAAAGACATGGGTGAGCGTGTTTGGGGCGGAGGAACTTGACTGACCTGCACAGGGTCCTGACCTCAACCCAATAGAACATCTTTGGGATAAATTTGAGTGGAGACTGCGAGCCAGGCCTTTTCATCCAACATCAGTACCTGACCTGACAAATGCGCTTCTGGAAGAATGGTCAAACATTCCCATAGACACATTCCTAAACCTTGACAATATAGTGTATCTCTGTTACCTTTCTGCCTGCAGCCCTTGCTCAATACCATGTTCTGAGGTTACAATAATCTACATTCTCAATATGACAGCCAGAAGCTGACTATGTGCAGCTACAAGCTGTCACACTCAGATGTCTCCAACTCCCACTATTGATCAGGGACCAGTCAATGTGGTTGTTAGCCAAAGACAAAAAAATATGTTATAGTGCAAAATGGGATCAACTGGCTCTATATGATGAAGCCCTAGCTGAAAAGTTAATTATGTCCATAGTAGGCATGTAGGCAGGTTGAAATATTTTGGCTTTAGTGAGTTAGTGGCTGGCCCAGGCCAGCAGAAAGGATTAAGTGAGGTGAGTTCAGTTTAGGGTTACCAGCTGTCCGGGATTCAGCCGGACAGCCCTGGTTTTGCATTGTGTGTCCGGGTTTCAGACCACCTGAACCCCGGACACATTATTCAGACCAAGTAACCAAGTACCACAACCACCGAGTGCATAGGTGTGCACATGGGCCCCATCCCCATACAGGGAGAAGAGAGGGCTTGATCTGCTTCTCCTCCTCCTACCTCTACCCCTTTGTCTGCCCACCCACACTCCAATCTCTGGGGTTCTGGGCCTCAGGGAAGGGATACATGGGCTGGAAGTTTGAAGCTCAGCCACCGGCGGATACATTGTGGAAGAAAGGTGTCGATACCTGAACCTCCATCTTTGGGTGAATGAGCTCACCATCCACTGTCTGTGACTGAAGTCTCCGCCCATCCCTACCTTCTCTCTCCTGTCTCCAAGCGAGTGAGTACACCAAGGTAAGGGGGACTCAGATATAAGGGGTGCCCTGTGGACTCTTATGTGGGGGGGGGCTTTGGGAACCCTAACTAAAGGGTGAATGAAACCCCCTTACACCACAGTTCCCCTTTACACCAGAGTCCACAGCGTTACCCGTTAAAAATAAAATTTTGCACGGCTAAAGTGTTTAGGTTTGGCTTCAAGAAAAGGTGGCAACCCTAGTTCAGTTCCCAGGCTTTTGGTCCTAGCCCGCCCACCTGTGCTATAAAAAGGGGGAAGGCTGAGGTCCAAGTGCTGGTCCCTGGTGAGATCTGTTCCTGCATATGGCTCTGTCATGACTGCTGCTCCTTGCCGTCCACTGAAGGCACTGGGGTTTTGAAGGACATCCAAGCTATGGAGAATGCCAAGATTGACTTTCACCTCATGGAGGCAGGCCTGGGCAGCCACACTACTGTAGTTAGTTTAGGGACAAAGATGTTGTTCATATTGAACTGTTATATTGCAACTCATACAGTAAAGTTATATTAAAGGGGTTGTAAACCCTCAAGGTTCTTCACCTTAATGCATTCTATGCATTAAGGTGAAAAACCTCCTGTGATGCAGCAGCCCCCCTCAGCCCCCCTTTTACTTATCTGAACCCGGTCTTTCCAGGGACATGGACGAGCACACCAGCTCCAGCAGGTGTCTCGGGTCCTGTTTGGATAGATTTATAGCAGTGCAGCGCTGCTGTCAATCAAATCCAATGACGTGGAAGCCGGGAGGCGGGCAGAGTCCTACTGTCTGTGTCAATGGACGTAGCAGCAGGACACAGGAGCGTGCCCACACGAGTGCCCCGGGGGAGAGTGGCTCTCCAACAGGGCACGCGAGAAGAGGAGGAGCCAGGAGCGCTGCTGAGGGACCCCAGAAGAGGAGGATCTGGGCCACTCTGTGCAAAACCGCTGAACAGAGGAGGTACAGTAAGTATGACATGTTTGTTTTTTGTTTTTTTAAACAAACCTTTAGATATCCTTTAACCGTTCTGAGCCTAGTCTGAAGTTATTCAAAAGGGTGCTTGTGGGTTCTGGCATATCTAAAGAACCAGGGTCTGTAAAGCACTACGGGGTATGAAAGAACACCACTACAAAGGATTAACTCAGCAAGACAAGGAAGAGAAGTAGTTGCTACGAAGAACCAAGCACTAGTCAAGACAAAAGCAACCAGACATTAGGTGTGGTACTTGGTGAGCTGACAGGTCCTTTGGTAGCAAGGGGGTCGTTATATGGCTCCCTCTGTAGCGGTCATATCCAATAGCAACCTTAACCAAACCCGTGTAGCGCTGCCCTCGTGAGGGTCGCTAGTTAAATCAGTACCCCACTGGTTGCCCTGACCCTGCAAGTTCTCCGCCACCTCTGACACTCTGGGTTCAGTCATTTTCCCTGCTAATAATGATAATTAAATAAGTACACCACAGTTGATTGAACTAGTGAGCTTGTTTACTTTAGTAAGATGAAAAACAATTACAAGTTCAACACAAGTTTATAGTTCAGAGTGGTATCTCTATTAGAAATGTGAAAACTATAATCTCTGTACACAGTCAGATGCAGACAAATCCTATGTGAACAGGTAACAAGAGGGCAAAGGAATGACTCTTATTTGTGTCAGAACCCTCTCCATGGGCGTCCGCAGGTAGGGGCAAGGGAGGGCAAGTGCCCCCCCTGAAATCAGGGATCGCAAGGTGTCCGCCATAGGCGTGTGCACGGTTGTGCCCCGGCACGCACACCCTAATCACCCAAGTGCAGCGCACAGAGTGTGAGCAGGTGCTGGGCGCTGGAACACTCTCCATGTACCAGCAACCGGCACAGGAAGGTAGATTACACTGTGGATGGCAGCCAGCAGTCTAGCATCGGGAGTCAGCACACACAAAACCCTTCCTGCTCTCCCAGCTCTGCATATACAGACAGAGGAGGGGGCAAGGTAGGTTATCCACAGCCACTCAAGCCTGCAGCATGTATCAACAGGAGCCTGACCTGCCACTGTGAGTTATAGACAACTCTCTTCTGTGGGGGGGGAAGAGAGCTCTGTGGGGGGGGGGATTGGGTATGCATACTGGCATAGCATACGCCTGGAATCAGCACCCAGTACATAGCACATGCCTGGAATCTGCACCCTGTACATAGCACACGCCTGGAATCGGCACCCTGTACATAGCACACATCTGGAATCTGCACCCTGTACATAGCACACACCTGGAATCTGCACCCTGTACATAGCACATGCCTGGAATAAAGTCTGCCATTTCCCCCTTAAAAATAAATAATTGCGAGTCGCGGCTAAGCCCCTCCCATTCATGACATTGTCGAAAGGGGCGGAGCATGGGTGAACTTAAAATGATGCCCCCCCTGAAAAAAGTTCTGCGGATGCCCATGCCCCTCTCTTCTGTTCATCTGTACACAGATGCAGAACAGTAAATATGAAGTTAGAACATTGACAGTAAGGAACTGTATTGAGATTCTACCAACTCTTTCAGAAAGGTGAATTTTAGCTCTATGAACTCAATAGAACAAATCCTTGAAATGAGGAGGAAGGTAAAGAGTAGCCTGGTATTAACTGTGAAGCAACCCGGTTGATCTTCAGCTAGCCCTTCAAAAGCAATTGCATGCAAGGAGTTTCTAAATGGCAGAGCAAAACAACTTGAATCTATTAGTTGGGAGTAAGTAAAGAAGCAAATCTTCCTGTGTTCCTGTGTTGAATAAACTGTAGATGGAAGCACAGTGATCACTGACTAAAAGAAGAAGACCTTTGTAGAACTACAAGTAGAAGCAGGGTGATGGAAGGTAAAGATTTCTGTATATAGTATTTATGAGATTAGGCCTAGGCCCTTGGCACTAAGGATAATAACTGGTGCAGGAAGCAATGGCTATTGCCCACTCACCACACTGGAACAGGGGATGATGATGAGGATGGCTTCCTCTCAGAAACGTGGCTCAGGGGATGGTGATGATGATAACGAAAATGATGATGATGGCTCCCTCTCAATAACGCAGCTCGGGATGGCGTCCCGCCTCCACCGCACCGCGCTATGGCTCACACAAATCTACTGACACCGCAGGATAGATGAAATAGGAGCCGAGCAGCCAAGGGGTGCTGCCCGCTGATGTGCCTCCGAATATCCACTGTACAGTTTTAGCTGCAGCATACACCGTCATAGAATCCCTGCACTCAGATTCATGCCAGGGTCCCAAGAGAGCGCGCAGGCCTCAATCCATCCCTCTTATAGCTTCTCCCAGCTGTCTGTACTCTTCCATCAGCCATCTGGTAGTTGTAGTTCCCGATAACTTAGCTAGATGGCAAATCTCCTCAATTTGGACCTAATGTCCCAAGATGCTTTGCTCCTCCTTAAGAATACATCAGGTCAGCATCAAACTCAGCACTAAAGGGAAACAGCTCCCAAAGGCAAAGCCACGCAATGTCTCCCGATTGCAGAAATATATATGCGTATATTCAGCTCCTGGCTACCTCCGTGTTATGGAGATCTATGACCTGGTCACAAGATACGGGAAGGAAGGAGTTACAACTGCATGCATGAGGTCCACGCTATGTGCACGACGTGACCCCATTGTTTTACTGGGAGTGAGATAACAAAGGTACACTGGACTGGGGGAGTGGGCACAGGTTCAACACGTCCCTCCTAATGCAACATCTACCAAATACTTTGTCAGAGGAATTCTGTATTTTTACTGCATACAGTGAAGGCTCACCTCTAAGTCGGGGAGCTGCCTTAATGTTCGAATTTTCACATGACCACAGTCCATGCCTGGTCTCGGGCATTGTTGAGCGTGCTCCGCACAAAAGGTACTTCTGTGTGCAGGGCGAAGATGACCATGCCCACAGGCACATCAAGGGTTAATTTAGGTGGCTTTAATTTGGACTTAGTGCAGCACTTCAGCAAATAGAAGGAGTATCTTTAGTAACACAAAAAGACACAACAGGGACTGATCTAAGTGCAGCATACTGCTTCTTTGCTGATAAAACAAAAAAATGGCCACTCACATGTTTTCAGATGTAAAGCACCTGTAGTAAACCAAAGCTGTCATCAGATGGCAATCCGAGTCCAAGCCAAGAAGTGAAGGGTATCCACCAACACACATGCAATCCTTCAGCTGAGAAGACAATCTGACAGTGTGGGAACCCAGGTTGTGACATGAGACGCTGGGGCACAACCACACGTTTTGAGGTGGTAACGCCTCTTTTTCAAGCCTCTATGCATTTCAAGCCTCTGCCAGTGTATGCCGGTAGATAGCCTTCACTTATTGGCTTGGACTTGGATTGCTTTGTTCAGCACTGCCATTGGATCACAGCTTTGGTTTACTACAGGCGCTATACATCTGAAAACATGTAAGTAGCCATTGTTTGGTTTTATCAATATAAACACAGTATGCTGCACTTAGTTTGCTCCCTCTTGTGTCTTTTTGTGGTTCTCAGTTAAGTGTATCACCTTGTTCAGTTCCATGTTATTTAATTTTAAGATGTGGAAAAGACTCTTCTGCCTTGGCCAATCACCCTTGGGGGTGATACCCTGCCTGGTATAAGAAATGTTTTGCCTCTGAAGTAGACATAGGCTATATGGTCCAGCATATTCTGATGATCGGGTCTGAGTTAGGATTTCCCACACCCACAAATCATTCTGATTGCAGTGAGTTCAAACCCAACATGCCTGCTACGGACAAGGTCCACATAACTTTTAAAGAATATGGTATCCCAATATTTCATATTCCTGACATGTGTCTGTTGTACCATGTACTTGTTTTAAAATGCATTATATTCTTGCCTAGTCCTGCCAGTCCCCCCCGCACTTATTGTATATTTCAAACTGACCGCGCTAGGCATGAGAGCATGTCAGTTTTCTGGTTATACTGGGAGCACAGCTTGCCTGTCCTCCAATGGTTATAATTTGTGCTGACATGCCCCCTGCACAGCTCCTTACTGGGAAAATCAGTGTATTGCTATTTCACCATCCTCACCTATTTAATGGGTTCCCGCCTGGCCAATTGTAGAATGATGGCTGGACATGACCACTCTTGTTCTGGGAGGACATCATAAGACGTCCTCCCATTCTTGCCGCACATGCGCACCCCTGGGGCACACATTGTGGCAATCGGTGTTGGGCTGTGTCCCTTGAACACAACGCATCACCAATCGGGTAAAGAGCCAATGGCATTAGCTCTTTATCATGTAATCAGCTGTATCCAATCACAGCGGATCACATGTAAACAAATTTCGGTTATCGGAATTTCCTTTCCTCTGCACTGTCACTGTCTGAGGAAAGGAAAGTCGATAACTGGCTTTCCTGTGACAGGGGACATCTACACTGATAATCAGGGTATTGATCATCAGTGCCCTGATGATCAGTGCAGCCCCATCATTGTCATCAGTGCCGTCAGTGCAGCATAGCAGTGTCCATCAGTGCAGCATAGCAGTGCCGCCTTATCAGTGCAGCCTTATCAATGCCTCTTTATCAGTGCCCATCAGTGCAGCTTATCAGTGCTCATCAGTGCCGCCTCATCAGTGGCCATTAGTGCAGTCTCATCAGTGCAGCCTATCAGCACACATCAGTGAAGAAGAAAAATTATTTTGCAAAATTTTATAACAGAAACAAAGAAAAAGGGTTTTGTTCTCAAAAATGTCAGTCTTTTTTTTGTTTAGCAAAAAATAAAAAACCCAGTGGTGGTTAAATACCACTAAAAGAAAGCTCTCTCTATCTCAAAAAATGATAAACATTTCATATGGTACAGTGTTGCATGACTGCGCAATTGTCATTCAAAGTGCGACAGTGCTGAAAGCTGTAAATTGGCCTGGGCAGGAAGAGGGTAAAAGTGCCTGGTATTGAAGTGGTTAAGCCCCTTATGCAGCTGAAATCAGAGATTATGTGATAAAGTAAAAAAAAAAAAAGGTATTTCTATTTTTTTCATATCTATACACAAATGTTGTGCCTTTCATTTCAACTTTAAACTGAATGAGATGTTTTACAAGATGAGGGATCACATATATTTCAAGTTAGTCACTAGTTATTGTTCTAAAATTTAGAACAATAATATGGCTCTCTATGCGGCTGGAAGAAACTTTGCCTATACAACTTGGAGATGATTTTAGAACAATAATATGGCTCTCTATGAGGCTGGAAGAAACTTTGCCTATACAACTTGGAGATGATTTTAGAACAATAATATGGCTCTCTATGAGGCTGGAAGAAACTTTGCCTATACAACTTGGAGATGATTTTAAAATCATCTCCAAGTTGTATAGGCAAAGTTTCTTCCAGCCGCATAGAGAGCCATATTATTGTTCTAAAATCATCTCCAAGTTCTATAGGGAAAGTTTCTTCCAGCTGTTGCTTAGAGGGACAGATTATTGTTCTAAAATCATCTCCTAGTTCTATAAGTAGAGGTTCCTGCTGTTGCTTAAAGGGACAGATTATTGTTTCTTGCACAAAATTGAAAAGTGCATCTACATTGCTGGTTTAAAAAAAAAAAAAAAAAATTCCTAAAACTACATTTGCGGCCAGCGGTGCATTTCTTGCACAAAAATAAAAAAAAAAAGTGTTGGCTACCTCCTCCTCCACCGCCACTTTCACCGCCTCCTCAACCTCCAACTCCACATCCACCTCCATTTTTGATTTTTTTTATGTGATTTCAGATTAAAAATTATTTTAAGTTATTTCCCTATCCCCATTTCTTTGTAGGGGCACTTGTCCGACTCTTACCCCCATTTTCCTTCCTTCTGCAGACCTCTAGGAGGTTTTTGTGCCTAAAAGTTCGGGTCCCCATTGATTTCAATGGGGTTTGGGGTCCGGGATAAAGTTCGGGTCAAGTCCGGTCCCGAACCCGGACTTTGTCCGGAAGTTCGGCCAAACCTGCAGAACCCGAACTTCCAGAGGTTCGATCAACTCTAGTTAGGACCCAAACTCGCTCATCCATGTCTTTATGGAACTTGCTTTGTGCCCAAATATTATTTAGTCTGTAGGAAAGTTATAGAGTCCACAATCTATGGTACAGTTGTGCTGATAAGTTTACATACCCTGGCGTAATTTATGATTTCTTGGCCATTTTTCAGAGAATATGAATGAGAACACAAAAACATTCCTTTCACTCATGGTTAGTGTTTGGTTGAAGCCATTTATTATCAACTGTGTTTCCTCTTTTTAATTGATAATGACAACAGAAACTACCCAAATTACCCTGATCAAAAGCTTACATACCCTGGTGATTTTGGCCTGATAACAAGTTGACACAAAGGGGGTTGAATGGCTATTGAAGGTAACCATCCTCACCTGTGATCTGTTTGCTTGTAATTAGTATGTGTGTATAAAAGGTCAATGAGTTTCTGGATTCTGAGTCATGGAGAAAGCAAAAGAATTGTCAAAGGATCTGCGGGAAAAGGTAGTTGAACTGTATAAAACAGGAAAGGGATATAAAAAGATATCCAAGGAAAATGGAAAATGGAGAAATTTAAAAAATATTTTTTTCACAATTTTTTTTACATACTGTCGCCAGTGCGGTACAATGTTATCATATACTGTAACAGATGTAGTGGTGATCAGGGACACTAACTGGTGACAATATGAAAAAAAAAGAAAGTACTAATTTTTTTCAAAGTTTTTAAATGTTTCTTCTTTTTTATTACATTATTTGTCTTTTTTACAATTTTTTAACCGCTTGCCGACCGTCGATCGGCAATTGACGGCGACAAGCTGGCTCTCCTGCGCAAATCACCGCCATATGACGGCGGCCGCGAGATCGAGCCTAGTGAGCGCGCGCCGCCGGAGGCACGCCCGCACGCTCACTGTGTTCGGGGAGGGCCAGGGAGCGGGTGCGGTGGAGTCGATGTATGTAAACACGGACCTCCGTTCTGTGAAGGGGGAAGGGCTGTGATCACAGCCTTCCTGTACATGGAGGCTGTGACCACTTCCCTTCCCCAGCTAGGGCAGTCCCCACACAGTTAGAACACGCCCAGGGAACATAGTTAACCCTTAGAGCGCCCCCTGCAGGTTAACCCCTTCACTGCCAATGGCATTTACACAGTAATCAGTGCATTTTTATAGCACTGATCGCTGTATAAATGCCAATGGTCCCAAAAAAGTGTCAAAATGATCCGACATGTCCGCTGAAATATCGCAGTACCGCTAAAAATCGCAGATCGCCGCCATTACTAGTAAAAAAATAAAAATAAATAAAAACCCCAAAAATGAATTCTCATCATCCGTAAACGCGACCACTTTTGCGCAAACCAATCAATAAACGCCGATTGCGATTTTTTTTTTATCACAAATATGAGGAAGAATATAAATCGGCCAAAACCGATGAAAAAAAATGTTTTTTTATATTTTTTTTTTGGATTTGTATGTTAGCAAAAAGTAAGAAATTTGTTTTTTTTTTGCAAAATTGTCGCTCTTCTTTTGCTTATAGCGGCGATCAGAAATGACACAGCGGTGATCAAATACCACCAAAAGAAAGCTCTATTTGTGGGAAAAAAAGGACGCAAATTTTGTTTGGGTACAACGTCGCACGACCGCGCCATTGTCAGTTAAAGCGACGCAGTGCCGAATCGCAAAAAGGGCTCCGGTCCTAAAGCAGGAAATCCTTCTGGGGCTGAAGTGGTTAAACATACTGTGACCAGAGCAATACAGTGTTACCATAGTAAGATTGTACTATTCTGGGGAAGTGATCAGATTTTTTTTACACATTATGATTGTTTATACAGTACAACTGAATTTCACTGTTATAAGCAATCATTTTTACTGAATGAAATTGATTCATCTAGTGTGTATTGTTGTGATTAGCTGTGACTGGCCACAGCTAATCACATGGTACAGATGAGCTGTGATTGGCCCTATCTGTACCATGTGATCACTTTGACCAATCACAACTAGCAACACAATTGTACACAATGGATTGCATGAAAGGAAGCCATCCATTGTTTACAATTGTCATGTGATCTGCTGTGATTGGTCAGAGCGATCACATGGTACCGACAGTGGCCCAGTATAGTGATCTATAGTCATCATATGACATCCACCCGGAAAGACCATGATCCCGCCAAGCCATAATTTAACTATAGGCCAGAACTGGTTAAATTTGGCCACCTATGTTCTGCAGGATCAGGGGCATAAACAATAGCCCTCTCACTGGGAGATTGCTCCCCAAGTGGGATGTATATGAATAGGAAGGAAACAACTGGCTAGCCCACTTGTAGACCCTCAGTCAGAAGAGTCTCTGTTTAAGCCTGAAAATCTGTCCACCTTCACACAGTATTGCCAGAAGTATAGACCCAGGGCTTGAACAGTCTGAGTATTTGTTTTTCTGCTGGCTAGTTGGGGCCCTTACGATGGTCACCCAGTCCTTTTCTTGGCAACACAGAGAAGTGCCAGTCACCTTGCAATGGGGGGACCCCTTTAACTGAAGATGTGTCTGTGGCAGTCAGGACAACAACGTCTCTCTCCAACTCTCTTCATGCATTTTCAGGCTTTTTCTTGTATATGCTCCTGCCCATTGGCAATTGCTTATGTGCACTGTAGTTTGTAGCAAAGAAGAGCACTACATGCTGCCATCTTGTGGGTAATAAAAGTTCTGCTTCTCAGTAACAATGCATAGTGTTACATGTATTAGTAACTGTTCACAGCCCTTGCACCTGCTGCAGGAAAACGGCAAGGACACAGGAGATACTAAACATCCATGCGCATGAAGCCTTAAACATGTTTGACACAGAGTAGCCCCTGCTGCAGCTTCTCATCTCGTGGCTTCCTAAATAGTTCCAACATTGCAATCTCATTACTCAGGAGACTGAGTAAATGCTTCCACCTGCTTGCAGCAGACTGATGACATATTCTCAGCTTGGGCAAAGACACCTGACTGGAGCTCAAGGATTGATTTTTATGATGTGTGAGAGGAATGCCTGGCATGTTGGATGTCAGTGTTGGATGATTCAACATCTACATATGCAGACCTTTAAAATGTACAATAATAATTCCTTATTTGACCATATACTTTGGGGAAGCTGCATGATTTTTTTTAGAACTAGGATTTGAAAACTTTTTTTAACCACTTGACAACTGGGCACTTAAACCCCCTTAACAACCAGACCAATTTTCAGCTTTCAGCCATGCAACATTGTACCCATATGAAATTTGCGTCCTTTTTTTCACACAAATAGAGCTTTCTTTTGGTGGTATTTAATCATCTCTGGGTTTTTTATTTTTTGCGCTATTTTTAACCAGACCAACAATTCCCCCAAATTCACGGGTCAACAGTTCACCAATTTTTTTCAAAAGTTTAGGATCAAGATTTTTTTTAGTACGTCGAAGGGGTTTCATATACCAGTTTATTCCTTAATAATAACATGTAAAATTTCCAGACGTATACATCTACAACTTAGTAGGTTGTGACTGTAGGTTGTACGGTCCGTAAGGAGAGTGTGTAGTATTTTTAGTTAGGAACTCGAGGTCAGTCCACAGAAACGGGTTCGACTCTTATACAGTAGTCAGACGACGTTCGTCCACCTTCGTAA
>BLSH010447165.1:574941-630239 GCA_018402905.1 Glandirana rugosa | reverse complement strand
GCCCAGTGCAGCGCTGAGCGCGGGAGAGAACCACACCAGACCAGCCCAGGCAGCAGCAAGAAGAAGCTGGCAGCGGCGGCAGGTGACACAGGCCAGAGAGGAGAGAGGGAGCCAGTGGTGACAGACGCTGCAGGAGGAGGAAAACCTAGGAGGACCTGGAGGAGAAAACCTAGCCTGCTGACTGCAGTGATCGGGTCCGTCCGGGACAGCCGGTGAAAAAAAAAGGTAGGAGTCACGAGTGACAGGAGTCAGGAATGACTGGACTGGAGTACTACTGGGCTCAGTGGGCTGGCTGTGTAGTGCTAGCAGAGCATCTCCAAAACTGAAGTTTCTTTGGGATGTTACAGTTCCCGGTCTGCAGGTGCAGGTCAAGACTGGCATGTTGAGCTGACCAGATGGATTGAAGTTTGGTTGGTTCAACAGTGAGGAGACAGATTTCGATCCATATGTAGCTGCTCCAGCTCAACATAAGTTGATGTAAGCCAGTGGGTCTAGCAACCTTTAACCGCTTGCCGACCGCTGATCGGCAATTGACGGCGACAAGGTGGCGCTCCTGCGCAAATCGCCTTCATATGACGGCGGCTGCGAGATCGCACCCAGTGAGCGCGCGCGTGCCGCCGGAGGCACGCCCGCGCACTCACTGTGTCCGGGGAGGGCCAGGAAGCGGGTGCGGTGGATTCGATCTCCGCCGGCCACCCGCGATGCCCCCCCCGGAGTGAAAGAACGGAGGTCCGTGTAAGTAAACACGGACCTCCGTTCTGTGAAGGGGGAAGGGCTGTGATCACTTCCCTTCCCCTGCTAGGGCAGCCCGCACACAGTTAGAACACACTGAGGGAACACAGTTAACCCTTAGAGCGCCCCCTGCAGGTTAACCCCTTCACTGCCAATGGCATTTACACAGTAATCAGTGCATTTTTATTGCACTGATCGCTGTATAAATGCCAATGGTCCCAAAAAAGTGTCAAAATGGTCCGACATGTCCGCTGAAATATCGCAGTACCGCTAAAAATCGCAGATCGCCGCCATTACTAGTAAAAAAATAAAAACCCCAGAAATGAATTCTCATCATCCATAAACGTGACCACTTTTGCGCAAACCAATCAATAAACGCCGATTGCGATTTTTTTTATCGCAAATATGAGGAAGAATAGAAATCGGCCAAAACCGATGAAAAAAATGTTTTATATATTTTTTTTTTTTGGATTTGTATTTTAGCAAAAAGTAAGAAATTTGGGTTTTTTTGCAAAATTATCGACGGGTTAGGGGGCGCAAATTACTTGCCTTGCCCCGGGTGCTGACAACCCACGCTACGCCACTGGCTAAATGCCCACATGCCGACCAGTCACATACCTAATAAGTCACTGGACTTCAAGTGGTTATACCGGGATGATGCAGGCATTTTTTGGGTACTGTTTTTTTTAGAGGCGACAGTCAGCTCTTTTGTAAAAGTAATCTTAGTGGCTAATTAGTCACTGGATTGCTTTTACAAGCAGCGGAAGGGGACGTGCCCCCCCGCTGACTTCCACAGGTTTACCAGGAACTCCCATTCCACCGGGAGTCCCAATCAACCAGCCAGCACTTTCAATGGCTGACCACAGAGCCAAAGGCCCGGATCAGCTTTGTTTGGCTCTGTGATATAGTACCCTGGAAACATTGACCTGACATCACTTCCAGCTTACCCGAATGTAAACTGCGCCATTTTTAAAAATCAAAAGCATTCCATCACACTGATCTTGGTGTGACCAAATGCTTTTAAGAGCAGAAATATCTGGGGTCTTATAGACCTCAAATACATAAACAGTACCTGTCGCATTGCTGTCACAAAGGATGTTTACATTCCTTCTGATAGCAATAAAAGTAAACAAATAAAAAATAAATTACCCACTTGCCGACCGTCAACCGCAGGTTGACAGCAACAAGATGGCTTAATATCGCAAAATGCCGTCATACGACGGCGGCTGCGAGATCGTGCACTGTGGGCGCGCCAGTGCGCTCACTGTGTTCGGGGGGGCCAGGGAGCGGGTGCGGCGGACTCGATCTCCGCCGGCTACCCGCGATGCCCCCCCCCCCCCCGCAGTGAAAGAACGGAGGTCCGTGTAAGTAAACACGGACCTCCGTTCTGTGAGAGGGGGAAGGGCTGTGATCACAGGCTTCCTCTATATGGAAGCTGTGATCGCTCCCCTTCCCCTGCTAGGGCAGCCTACACACAGTTAGAACACGCCCAGGGAACACAGTTAACCCTTAGAGTGCCCCCTGCAGGTTAACCCTTTCACTGCCAATGGCATTTACACAGTAATCAGTGCATTTGTATAGCACTGATCGCTGTATACATGCCAATGGTCCCAAAAAAGTGTCAATATGGTCCGATCTGTCCGCCGCAATATCGCAGTACCGCTAAAAAACGCAGATCGCTGCCATTACTAGTAAAAAATAAAAAAAAAACAGAAATGAATTCTCATCGTCCGTAAACGCGGCCACTTTCGCGCAAACCAATCAATAAACGCTGATTGCGATTTTTTTTATCACAAATATTAGGAAGAATATAAATCTACCAAGACCAATGAAAAAAATGTTTTTTTATATTTTTTTTTTTGGATTTGTATTTTAGCAAAAAGTAAGAAATTTGTTTTTTTTTGCAAAATTGTCGCTCTTCTTTTGTTTATAGCAGCGATCAGAAATGACGCAGAGGTGATCAAATACCACCAAAAGAAAGCTCTATTTGTGGGACAAAAAGGACGCAGATTTCGTTTGGGCACAATCTCGCACGACCGCGCAATTGTCAGTTAAAGCGACGCAGTGCCGAATCGCAAAAAGGGCTCTGGTCCTAAAGTGTGAAATCCTTCTGGGGCTGAAGTGGTTAAAACAACAGTTAAAAATAAATAAATAATATTAAAAAATATTGTAAAGTACTCCCGTCCCCCTGTGCTCTCTCGCAAAAATGAATGCACATGTCAGTCCTGCCTGCATGCAAACAACAATTATCCCACATATGTGAGGCATCACCGGGAATGTCAGATCATGGGCAGTAATTTTAGCACCAGACCTCCTGTGTAAATTTACAGTGGTAACCTGTAAAAGCTTTTAAATTGTCACCTATGGATAGTACAATTTTTTAAAGCGTGACGAGTTTGGTATCTATTTACTTGGGTGTAACATCATCTTTTACATTTTACCAAAAATCAGGTTATGTATTGTAATAATCAAACTGTGCAGCGCTCCTATGTAGTAAAAAAGTCCCAAAGTTTACTCACACGTGCTGTATCAATGGGATCTTAGAGCATGCACATTTCAGCTTCACACGTGAAAAAGGGTGCTCAGGAGTCCATCACCAATTACACAGACTGCTCACCTTTCTCTTATGATCCTTATTACAGGGATCACACAGCGCCTCTGCCTTTAATTAGGGAAAAGGTAACAACCCCTCTCAAGCAGTGATGCAGGTAGGAAGTCCTGGATGGTACCAATGATCACTTCTCCCAGAGCCTCTCCGGTTGCATAGATACCCAGAAAGCAAATAGAGGACAACTAGTGCTCTCCGTATAATAATAACTATTTCATGTTTAAAAAGGAAATGCACTTACATTAAAAGGCACTAAGAACCTAGTGCCAAGTAAACAAGCTTAGTCTCATAAAATCCGGACATCAATCATAGTCGGTGCATCAGACACAATCGTCGGTGCAACAAACGCATTTGTGCCGGTCCGCAGGTGACGTCACTTCCTCCCTCCGTACGGTTATGTATTGTGGTTTTTTGCATTAAAATTCAAAAAAGTATATTTAAAATGTATTTAAAAAATTGTGTTTGAAAAAACACTGCCCAAATACCATGTGACAAAAAATTACAAACCCCACCAATTTATTCTGTAGGGTCTCTGCTTTAAAAAAAATATATAATGTTTGGGGGGTGCTAAAAAATGTTCTAGCACAAAATACAGATTGTTACATGTAAACAAAAAGTACCAGAAAAGGCCTGGTGTGGAAGTGGATACTAACGATACAATATTTCAAACCCTTTTCATCTTTAGAATTTTAAATTCCAATACAGTTTAACCTAATAGAAGAGGAGGTCAATGCTGAATGGATCTTGGCTTCATTGTAATAGTCTGAATCATTTATAACCATTAAACTAACCACTTCTAACAAATTTAATCACATTTTTGATTAGAGTTCAATTCAGTGTGGGTTTCATTTAATTTTCAACTGCTACTTTTTTTTCCTGTTAGCAAATTTACAGCATCAGAGATTGGTATTGTAAAATTAAATCTATAATGGAAATAGGGTATTGTGCCCAGCAGATAGCGAAAAATAAGACAGCCAATCACCAATTAACTGCCGCAAGTCGATCGCACTTTAATTGATGTAATGTGAAGGATATTTAGATGAAATATTTAAAGAAACACTAACATAGATGCATGCAGCACCAAGCCTCAAAATGTATAAATTGAGACTGTGGTTAACTAAATGATGGTTAAACACAGTAAGGGTTCTTTTACATAGGCAACCAGGGAGGGGGTAAAAACAGGTGGCTGAGCCGTGGTTTTACCACGCCCTGCTGCCCACCTGAACTGTAAAAAAACAGCTGGACAGGACTGCATATATGCCATGGCAGCAATGCTTTGTGGCAGTTGCATTTTTAATTCAGGATGCAGCGCTTGACAGGTGGTCATTGTGCCTACGTGCCAGCCAGTGGCTGGCTTGTACAATCAGCCTGCTATCATGGAATTCGTGGATAGTAGTGTCCTTGAGCTTTATGTATGTTTTTTACATCTTCATTTTTTAAATAAAGGGGAATTTTTATGTACTGCACTGTGGACCTGTATGTTTCCTTTTTCTGCAGTGATATCAGGAGGCAGGGTATGCTCTATCATTGTCCAGGACACCATTGGAATGCGGATTTACAGTCCCTTGAAGAAGTATTCATACCCCTTGAAATTTTCCACATTTTTTAATGTTACAACCAACACAAAGTGGCACATTATTGTGAAGTGGAAGGAAAATAATAAATGGTTTCCAAAATTTTTTTACAAATAAATATATGAAAAGTGTGGCATGCGTTTGTATTCAGCCCCCCTGAGTCAATACTTGTAGATCCCCTTTCACTGCAATTACAGCTGCAAGTCTTTTTGAGGATGTCTCTACCAGCTACAAAGGTTTGCAGGGTTTCCCGGCATTCAATTCACATGACATGCGAGTGTGACTGGCTCTCAATGGAGCCAGTTTACACATGTCCGGGGCGGCAGCGAGCCAGATTCCAAAAGGGTCCTGTGCGTGTTTGGGTCTGGTTCAGGTGCGAATTCAGGCAAAAATTCAGACCTGATTCACACCTGAACCGGTGAGCAGAAACACACTGGAACCTGGGCTCCAAACCACACCTGGACATATGTGAACCTGGCTTCAGTAATGATTTGGGGAGCCATGTCATCTGCTGGTGTTGGTCCATTGTGTTTTATCAAGTCCAAAATCAGCACAACCCTCTACCAGGAAATTCTACAGCACTTCATGCTTCCCTCTGCTGACCAGCTTTATGGAGATGCGGATTTCATTTTTCAGCAGGACTTGGCACATGCCTACACTGCCAAAAGTACCAATACCTGGTTTAATGATCATGGTATCATTGTGCTTGACTGGCCAGCAAACTTGCCAGACCTAAAGCCCATAGAGAATATGTGGGGTATTGTCAAGAGGAAGATGAGAGACACCAGATCCAACAATGCAGACGAGCTGAAGGCCACTATTAAAGCAACCTGGGCTTCCATACCACCTCAGCAGTGCCACAGGCTAATCTCCATGCCACGCCGCATTGATGCAGTAATTCAGGCAAAAGGAGCCCCAACCAAGTATTGAGTGCATACTATACTGTACATGGGCATACTGTCAGTAAGCCAACATTTCTGTATTAAAAATCCTTTTTTTATTTATTATTTAATATTCTTATTTTCTGAGATACTGAATTATGGGGTTTCACTAGCTGTAAGCCATAATCATCAAAATTAAAAGAAAGAAATGCTTGAAATATACTACTCAGTGACTGTGTGTAATGAATCTACAGTATCTCACAAAAGTGAGTACACCCTCACATTTTTATAAATATTTTATTCTAGTGTGACAACACTGAAGAAATGACACTTTGCTACAATGTAAAGTAGTGAGTGTACAGCTTGTATAACAGTGTAAATTTGCTGTCCCCTCAAAATAACTCAACACACAGCCATTAATGTCTAAACCACTGGCAACAAAAGTGAGTACACCATTAAGTGAAAATGTCCAATTTGGGCCCAAAGTGTCAATATTTTGTGTGGCCACTATTATTTTCCAGCACTGCCTTAACCCTCTTGGGCATGGAGTTCACCAGAGCTTCACAGATTGCTAATGGAGTCCTCTTCCACTCCTCCATGATGACATCACTGAGCTAGTGGATGGAAGAGACCTTGCGCTCCTCCACCCTCCATTTGAGGATGCCCCACAGATACTCAATAGGGTTTAGGTCTGGAGATCTGCTTGGCCAGTCCATGTTCTTTAGCAAGGCAGTGGTCATCTTGGAGGTGTGTTTAGGGTTGTTATGTTGGAATGCTGCACAGTCTATGAAGGGAGGGATCATGCTCTGCTTCAGTATGTCACAGTGTATATTGGCATTCATGGTTCCCTCAATGAACTGTAGCTCCTCAGTGCTGGTAGCACTCATGCAGCCCCAGACCATGACACTCCCATCACCATGCTTGAATGTAGGCAAGTCACACTTGTCTTTGTACTCCTCACCTGGTTGCCGCCACACACGCTTGACACCATCTGAACCAAATACGTTTATCTTGGTCTCATCAGACCACAGGACATGGTTCCAGTAATCCATGAGTTTAGTCTGCTTGTCGTCAGCAAACTGCAGGCTTTCTTGTGCATCATCTTTAGAAGAGGCTTCCTTCTGGGATGACAGTCATGCAGACCAATTTGATGGAGCGTGCGGCGTATGGTCTGAGCACTGACAGGCTGACCCCCCACCCACCTTTGCAGCAATGCTGGCAGCACTCATATGTCTATTTCCAAAAGACAACCTCTGGATATGATGCTGAGCATGTGCATTTAACTTCTTTGGCCGACCATGGCGGGTGGAACCTGTCCTGTTAAACCGCTGTATGGTCTTGGCCCTCAGTTTCAGGGTTTTGGCAATCTTCTTATAGCTAGACCATCTTTATGTATGCAGCAGCTAATAGACATTCACTTGATGCATTTATAATTACATAAACATATTATAATTCCGTCAACATATTTTCACATTCCATTGCCCGGTACTACCCACTCTGTCTTGTCTCATCTTTATGTAGAGCAACAATTCTTTTTTTCAGATCCTCAGAGAGTTCTTTGCCATGAGGTGTCATGTTGAACTTCCAGTGACCAGTATGAGAGAGTGAGAGCGATATCAAATTTAACACACCTGTTCCCCATTCACACCTGAAACCTTGTAACGCCAATGAGTCTCATGACACTGGGGAGGGAAAATGGCTAATTGGGCCCAATTTGGGCATTTTCACTTAGGGGTGTAATCACTTTTGTTGCCAGCGGTTTCGATATTAATGGCTGTGTGCTGAGTTATTTTAAGGGGACAGCAAATTTACACTGTTATACACTGACTACTTTACATTGTAGCAAAGTGTCATTTATTCAGTGTTGTCACATGAAAAGATATAATAAAATGTTTACAAAAATGTGAGGGGTGTACTCACTTTTGTGAGATACTGTATATAATATATGCGTTTCACTTTTTTGAATTGAATTAATGAAATAAATTAACTTTTTGATGATATTCTAATTTTTTGAGATGCAATTGCATTTGTAGTGTCATTTTCTATATGTCCTAAAAAGTCCATGGCTACAACCTCTTTTGATGTAATGTATGTAAAATATAGGATGTGGGTATATACAGAAGAACACAGAATCTCTGCCAAAAACATTTTGTACAGCTGTTGTGTCCCCATAAACTAGAGCAGGGGTCTCCAAACGTTCTAAACAAAGGGCTACTTTACTGTCCTTCAGACTTTAGGGGGCCAAACTGTGCCATTAGAAGTAGAAATTGTCAGTGGGAGTTAACAGTGCATCTTTGGTACTAGGGGGAGGAAAGCGCCCCGTTGTTGGTGACAGTGAAAGGAATAGGGTCCCTTTGTTGGGGTCAGTGGGAGGAATAGTGCCCCATTCTTGGTTTTAGTGGGAGGAATAATGTCCCATCATTGGAATAAGTAGGAGGAATAGTGCCCCATCATTGGTTTTAGTGGGGGGGGGGGGGGATAGTGTGCCATTAATGGTTTACGTGGGAGGAATAGTGCCTCATCATTGGTGTCATTGGGAGGAATAGAGTTACAACATTGGTGTCAGTAGTATTAGCAGTGTCCCATCACTGGTGCCAGTAGGAAGAATAGTGTCCCATCACTGGTGTCAGTGGGAAGAACGGTGTCCCATCATTAGAGTCAGTGGCAGGAAGTGTCCCATCATTGTTATCGGTTGAAGGAATAGTGCCCCCTCATTGGTATCAGTGGGAGGAAGTGACCCATCATTGGTGTCAGTGAAAGGATTAGTGTCCCATCATTGGTATCGGTGGGAGGAATAGTGTCCCATCATTGGTTTCAGTGGAAGGAATAACGACCCATTGTTGGCGTCAGTTTGCAGAATAGATCCCCATTGTTGGTGTCAGTTTAAATAATAGTGCCCAATTATTGTTGCCAATTGGAGAAATAGTGCCCCGTTGTTGATGTCAGTAGCAGGAATTATGTCCTATTGTTGGTGTCAGTGAGAGAAAAAGTGCCCCAAGGGCAGGATAAAGGTGAGCAAAGATCCATATTCAACCCCTGGGCTGCAGTTTGGAGACCACTGAGTAACAGACGGCTCTGGCTGCATGAACAAGCCCCATTCACACTCGTCCCAATGTGAGGTTGGGTGCAGGAAAACCTTGCCGATGAGTTGTGCTTTTATAGCCACCCCCCCAACCACTACCTCTCTTAGCTGCAGAGGAAGCAGCTGAGGTTGTACACATGCCACAACTGCAATGCTTCACAACAGAACTTATAACCCCTGTTGAATGCGACCCATTCAAGGGAATGGCATTGTTCTGTAAGCACTGCACACTTTTGCTGCTATGATCTGAATTATTATTAGAGGGTGGCTATGTTCACCATAGCGTACCAAACAATGACCATTGTCCTCACCTATAATTGGCCTTTGGGAGCATTGGAGTGCAACAAACATAAAAAAAAAAAAAGGGGCTAAGGATAGATCCAAGGCAAATACCAAGCTCTACTTACTGACCAGCCTGCGACCAACCAGGTTAACCTGTCTAACAATACTGTACGACAGATTAATCTGGTTGGTCGCAGGCTGGGCGGTAAGTAGAGCTGTATTTAAATATGTATTTGGATAATAAATATTTAAATACAAATATTTTTCATTGTCTGGAGAACATTTAATGCCCAGATCCATTACAAATGTCCTTTTCCCATTATGAGTATTCAGGGGTGGTACTCCATGACAATATTATTCTGATTAAAATATATGGGCCTTGACTATACTTTTCTACTACATCAAAGAGTTTGCTACCACTTTAAGTGGTTAACTTCAACTACACTATATCCATAGGCGTGCGCACAGGATGTGCCTGGGCACACTCTAATCAACCCGAACAGCACAGATTCCTCCTACTGCCCTGGCTCCCCCCCGCAACGCTACTGGCTTCCTTCCTCTACTCTTCCACTAGCTGCTGCTACGGGCACACACAGGGGGGTGTTTTACAATAAGTGGGGGAAGGGGCCTGTAAATATGTAATTTACTGGCCCTTTACCTTTCTGAATGAACACAGTGAGTGATCGGTACCGTGTGTTTGAGGTGTGGAGTGCACCCCCTAATGCAATAGGCTGTGCACACTCATGACTATATCCAAGCCCAGGTGTTCTACAAATGAGAGTACATTAAGTAAAAACTGCAGAGAGAAATGTGGAGGTTGCCACTGCAGACCTTCTGAAAATGCAAGTTGCCTGGCAGTTTTTGGCTTCACTGTTTTGGAGTAAATAACCCAAACAGAAATAGTGAAGTCAGGGGTCAGAATTCCAGATCTACTTGTTATGGTTCAATAAATGTTGAAGTCTTTAAACTAGCATGATAGTCAGTCAAATTTTCAAAACTCAGCATACAATATTTTATCAGTAGAGGCTTTCTTTAAAAAATGCTTTCCAGTGTACACCTTCAGTTGCACTTACCTGATAAAGCCACCAGAGGTCACTTGAACTCAAAAAAGAAACTTACATGGACTCAAGTGATATTTTCCTGGTTAAAGATGTAAAAATAAAGAGCTTACAAAGCAAACACAAAACCAAACTGTAATTATTTTTTTTTCTCTTTGCATGTTCCTGTTCATATACAGTAGTCAGACAGTACAAGTGTCTTTATATGACAAAAGGGAAATAACCTTTATTTAATAAGAACAGGGAAATGCGGTAGGCTTTAATAAGGCACAGGATAAAAAAAACAGTTATCTTCATTCCTTAACTATAATAGCCCAAGTTACATTTTATTTGAATTTTTAAGGGTATAACTCTTTGAACATTGTTTTATATCCTATATTTACCATTAATGTAAACGCATTATACAAATACACTGTTAAAGCGATTGTAAAGTCAGTTTTTTTTTTTTTTTTTTTTTTTTTTTTTTTTAAATAATAAACATGTTACTATTGCATAGAGCAAGATATTCCATTATTCCAGATTGATAAGCCCCACCAGCTGTAGACCCCCACAATGCTGGCCCTTATCCTCATCAACATGGGGACAAGGTGCTTTGCCGGGGGGATGGGGGGGCTATGTGGCCTGGTATAGTTCAGACTGCATGCTCAGATAAGGGTCTGGCATGAATTTTGTATCAACCCCATGCCTTTTTTTTTTTTATTGACTTGGGCTCCCCTTAAATGCCACACCAGACCTGAAGTGCCTGGTAGGAATTGTGGAGAGACTCCACGTTATATTTTTTATTTTTACTGCAAAGCTCTTTTGTTTACATTTTGCTGTCAACTTGGAATCCCTGGCTGACAGTAGGGGTGAGTCATGGTTGTTAGGGTGCCAGCTCTTTAACAACCTGCAAAAATGTGTGAAAAACGCATGTACATGCATTTTTGGTGTGCTTCCATTCGAGTCTGTGGGGCCAAAACTCACACTGCAATCACACCAAAGTACCACCGAATCCTTTTCCAAAAACGCACTGTGATGTGCTGCATTGACATGAATAGGCAACATGGAGAATAATTGGATTTCCATTGTCATGACTTAAGTCGCATCTGAAATCCCAGTAGTGTGAACCAAGCCTAAAGGAAACCTTTGCTCACTGAAGTATGGGGATTGCCATTGCTGACCTCTCCCTGCAAGAATGCTAGTTCCCTGGGTGTCTACTACTTTGAGTAACTGATCTGGGGCAAGTTCAGCTTAAACTAAAGTGTACAAGCGCTCACCACAAGAGGTCTGAAGTCAAAATGTTAAGTTTCATTCTTTTATTTGCTCTAATTCTTTAACAAAAATGTTCCGTGTTTTGGGGGTCTTAAAGAGTACCTCTACTTTTGTTGTCTTGGCATTCCTCTAGACCTCTGGGCCCTTAAGAAGTGGGCATCTTAAGACCCCTAAACAGGCTGGTAGGTTAAAGAATTTAGAGCACATGAAAGGATACAAATGTAAAACTTTGACATTCAACCTCTTGTGTTTAGTGCTCCTACTTCACTAGGGGATTGCCAACTTTTAAATTTTTAAAGCAATTTGTTGCTTTGGCATTCAGCAGTGTTTTATGCTGGCCACAAAATAGCCAGTGACAATTGTTCTCAATTCATCTCTATGAAATGTTGCTCGAATTACTGTAGAAGAACGATTTGTAGAAAAGCACAACCAATGCTGTAAGCACTATTTCCAGCTACTAAATTGCGATTAAATCACTACTTGCCTTGTTGGCTTTCGCGATTTGTAGCAGCGATTAATCTCTGCTACAAAATCGCCCATCTGACATCAGCCTAAGACAATAATTATCTAACGTACAATATATATGTAACGTGCTACATAAATTGATGGCGCTATATAAATAAGTATAATAAATAATGAATGTCTACATGCACATTATAGTAAAGCCTCATACTCATCCTTCGATTGTCGTAAGACCGCGCTTCTGATTTTTGTCAAAAGCGGCTGCTGTGATTTTGTACAGCGTTCTAACAATACGAAAATTTTCGTACACCCGAACTCAATGTCCGAAGTGACGTAATGTTTTTTTGAATATTTTGGTATCTTTTTCTGGTTTCTGAGCAACGCGCAGTGTCAGCCGTACGATTTTTTGCGTACGAAAACCATACTAACGGAACGAAACTTGGATGTGGCCTTGCTGACAGACAAAAATTTACTAGTCTACCATCCAGCTTTTGTCTGAGGAAAAAAGCAAATCGGCTGTCAAAAGCAGCATACCAGCGGTAAGAATTTCGGACTGCAGCCTGTCGAACGACAATTCCCGTCCAAAATTTGCATCGCGTGTACGGGCCTTAAATCATTCTGCAGAACCAAAAACATGCAGCAAGCTGCAACATTAATAATAAAACAAAACTACATCCTTATGTGCCTGTATGTTCCTTTAACTGTGTTCCCAAACTTCCCTTGACCTCAAAACCCAATGAGCTAATATGGAAACATCTAATTGTTTTAATCCAAGACAAGTTTTGAACTGCCCCTCCTGTTACTATGGGTTACTTATCACACCAACCACGTTCAAAGACAACAACAAAATTGCAACATGTGGGCTGGTCGGCCTTTGACTTTACTACCCAAAGTCTGTATTAGCTTATTAAAATGGAATACCAGAAACATTAAAAATTGCTGTTTTACTAAAAAGAGTTGAGGCTATTCACTTGCCAAGGAAAATATTTTTTGTGTGTCCAAATAGTTTGGCAAATAAGATGAAGCTTTTTCAATTTGAACACCCAATCATGTGTAAGGGAAGGAATAATTTTTACTTGATTGGATGTTTGAAGTGAACAGAGCTTCACTGTATTCACTAAGCTAAATGAACATTAATTTTACAGTGTAAAAATGCACTTTGTAAAGTGAAGAGTCTTTCTTTTAGTAAATCAACCCCATTAAATATTTCAGTGGCAAAAGTAGTTTATCTGAAAAGCGGAGGCTGGCAAGAGGTTGCACTTTACCTTGCCTATCTAAGTCTGTATTAGCATATCCAAGAGCAGCCAAAAAGACACTAAATGTAGCAACGTTTTACATTTTTGCCCATGGAAGAGGCAGTGACAACAGTAGGTTAGCTGAAAAATGATCACAGAGGAAGTGTGATCTTCCCGTAAGGTCAGGAATAGCAGCAAAATCTCAAAACGGCATTGGACTTTGCCACAATATTCTCAGAATAGAGAAATCTGTTTTGAGTGACATTGCCATTTATCCAATTATCCCTAAAATCATTTTATAGGGATATTTATCTGCATTGGTCCAAACGCCATTCGTTTAGTTATGATCGCACTCCATTTGCTGTTTAATTATAGCATTCAAATAACGAACAAGCTTTTGCTACTAGTAACCCATCTGAAATAGCCATTTCTATAAATGAATGATATAAGGGTGGGGTGTCATTCATACCACTTAAATCCGGATTACGCTTTCAGCACAGTCCATGGACTGCGATCATAGCAACATAACAGACCCTAAAGGAAACATCATCAGTTTTGTCATCATCCTCTGGCAGTGTTCGGAGACATGACTTGTTTTCCTACAACTCACAATGCCTTCCGACCCAAACACATTACATTAGTCATTTTCTCAAACTAATTTTAGCCCGATCGAGCGAAGGTCTTTCCTTTTTCAAATTAGCATTGAAATAGCTTTCCTGAAACATTTTCCTAATCTGCTCGAGTGGAACCTCTTTGGCTACAGTTTGTTTTTCTACTCTATCAATGTCTGGATTTTCAAGGAGATTTTTTTGCAGGAAATATTACAGCTGCCACAACTGCTAGTAAGCCCTCAAGAATTGTTTTTGAAGGTAATTTTCAATGTGGCCCATGATGCAGTTTGAATCAGCCTCACAAACACAGCTCTTATGAGACTCTCTGTCTTTAAGCATTGTTAAGAGTGGCTTGTGAGCGGGTGGTAAGGGACGGAAGGAATTTAACACATGGAGCTGGCTTAATGGGCTTTGCTTAATTTCTTCAATCCTCAAAGCTTGCAAAATAACAGGTGCAAACTTAGAATAATGAGCTGTACATGAGATGATAACTGGACAAGTACGGTCTTGCACCCTGTCGGCCACAACTTTGGCAACTGCTGTGTGTGTGTCCATGATATATCCACTTGTACTATGTACAGAGCGGATTGCGGACAAGCAGTCTGCCTCAGAGCACCAGCTGCCAATAATGTCATTCTGGAGATTTTTAAATAAATTTTCCGGCAGCTGAAAATGACCTTGACTTTGTAACTGGCTATAGAGTTTCTTAACAAGCTCACCATCCTGGTTAGAGATAAGATGTAAATACCGCTCTAAGTTTGATGATTTAAGAATATCAATTGCTGGTGAATGGGATGGCAGTAATTTCTGACCCCTGAGGTCATAACATCCGGTCTTGATAAAATCGGTCAAAATGTGGTTTTGATTGGAGGCACAGATGAATTTTCTAATGGGTATTCCCATATGTTTTGCATAAATGGCAGCAAGTACGTTGCCAAAGTTACCGGTGGGAATACATACGTCAACTGGGTTACCAAATGCTATAACCCCATGACCGACTAGATCAAGATAAGCAGAAGCATGGTACACAATTTGAGGCAGCAGCCTGGCCCAGTTGATAGAATTGGCAGTACTCAGAGTAGTTCCGTATTCAGCTGTAAGATAGCCGGTGTAATCTGGATTGGTGCATATTCCTTTTATTGCAGTCTGACAGAAATCAAAATCAGATTTCACTCCCAGTGCCAACCCGTTATCTCCTTGACAAGCAATTATTTGTGATTTTTGTATCTGGCTTATTCCATTTTCAGGGTAGAGACAGAAGACAGCCACCCTTCGCCTGTCAAGGTCACTGAGGTGGCTAAACCCATCCAGAACAGCACTACCTGTGTCTCCAGAAGTAGCCACAAGGACCAGATAGTTACATGTTTTGGGGATGCAATAAGCAAACAAGTGAGGCATAAACTGCAAGGCCAAGTCTTTGAAAGAAGCAGTTGGTCCATGAAAGAGTTCAAGAATGAACTGATTGCCAGTCAAATGCCTAATGGGGGCAATTTTGCTACAAGCAAAATTTTCGCCATATGCCTTTTCAATAATTTCTCCTAAAACAACAGCTGGGACATCAGTTGGGTGGATGCATCTTTCCAGTATGATCTGTGCCCTTTCAGCATAAGTTGACTTAACCAATCTTCCCCACTCGCCAGCAGTAAGCTTTGGTAGACCATTCTTGGGAACGTAGAGTCCACCATCAGCAGCTAAACCCTCAATGACAACATCACTAAAGAATTTTGCTTTGTCTTGGCTCATTTCAGCTTCACATCTTTGGGATCTTGTAGAAACAAAAGTATCAGAGTCTATATTCTGATATTTTTTTACTGCATCAATTACTTTTTCAGCCAAAACCTCTACAGTATCTCCCCTCTGGCAGAGCACACGGACATCATGCCACTTTTTATAAAAATGCTTCCTTTTCTGAAGTATTTCGCCAATTCTAGCTCCGGACTTTTGCCCAACAATACGATCCACTTTCATTCCTTCGAGCCTCTCAATTATATCCTGTGAATTGACATCAAGATAAACAACTAAGCCATTTTCTTTGTGTGTTCCATGCTGCTAGTGTGAAGAGGGTTGGAGCCCGTAAGGGAAATCACACTTCCAGATGCTGAAAACTTTAACAGGGCTTTTCCTTCCTCTTCTAAAAACTGCTCATCGCCAACTTCCTGCAATTTATTTGACACACTCATGTTCCAGTCTTTTTCAAGGACATCATCATCCACATCTATAACAGGACAACCCAGCTTGTGGCCAAGAATTCTACCAACTGAGGTCTTCCCGGACCCTGGAGGACCCATCAAGATAAGATTCTTTTCTCCTACAAGGGAACTGAGGGTGGAAAGCCATAATTTCAGCAGTCTGGAATGTGCTGCTGGCTTTGAAAATAGAATGTGAAACATTTTATTCCTGGAATGTTGGTTAAAAAGGCGGGCACCTGCCATTGACTTGGTAAACATGTTAACTTGATGTGAAATCTGTTAACACATTTAAAAGAAAACAAATTAATAAGGCACATGTTAATATACAGTTTGAAAATACAATTTAAATAGCAAGAAAGAATATACAAAACCATTTGTGGCAAGATACTGAGATACATTCATAGGCAATACAAATAAAAGAGATTCTTGTCATTGCATTGATATTGCAATCCATTCTTGTCTCCATTTCTTACTAGAGACTCATGTTGCAACCTCTCTGTGTCGGAAGTTGGATGTATGTTTTTTAAACATTAGAATTAGGTTTTAGAGAAAAAAAATACAGAAAAATAATAATACAATAAAGGGTTAAGTACTTGACTACATATAATAAGAATATAAACTTCTTATAGTGTGTAAAATGTAATAAATAATTATAATAAGAAAAGTAAAGAAGGAAAAGAGCCACAGAAAAAGAATATTTAAAGCTAAACTCCAGGATGCGCTTACATTTTCTCCTAAACTTCTCTTCCCTTACATCAAAAAAGCAGTTTTTCCTGTATCTGATAATAAAATCAGACTTTTAAAATACTCTGAGGTCATCTTTACTCTCATAGGGGAGGTATATCTGGCTGTTGGAAGAAGGATCATTGAGGTGCCTGACATCACATCCTTTGGCCAATTGACATGCCCCAATGAACTTCATGTCCCATAATGCACTGGGACATTAGCGATGGATGTGGGTGGATTGTAGGCAGGTACCATTTGCATGCCCTGTCAATTAAGTCCTACATACATGGATGAGTGGATCAGACCAGGAGTATCATCAGCAGCCCATGTCCTCCCACCACTGAGAGCAGAGGCATACACACACACACATATGGCAGTTACAAGACTTGTGGCCCTGCCCAAGGGAGCCCATACTGTAGCTGGCATCAGTCTAAATAGGGAGAGTTAACCCTGGCAAGCAGAACATTACAGACCAACTGTTTAGTGACTGTTGCACTATAGGACATAAAGAACCATGATTAACCCAAGGTGTTACAAAGGTGCATATTTAGTTTTGACTACAGTTAAGCTTTAATGCCAGCCTACAAAATTTAAGATATAGAAAAAATATAAGGAAAACTATTTAAATTGGATGTAAACCCACCACTCACCCAGTATAAACGAATGGCACAGTATTAGTGTGTATATATACATGCAAGCCGGGTGCTTGTACTACCTTGCAAATGTTACCCCTTTCAGCAGTAGCAGCCCCACAAAAACTCTGGAATCAGTGGGTAGGTCTCTTTGCTGGAGCTCGGTGGATGGAGTCGTGATGTCAGAAGACTCCCCACCCACCTCTACACACTCATACTTTCCTATTCCTGAGTTTTGAGAAACATCCTGTCAAAACTCATGAAAGTCACCACATGACTTCAGCATGCCCAATCATGTGAAGCTCTGTATGCTTGTGCAGGAGATAAGGAAATGAGCTGTCAGTCACAACATGGGGGAAGAAACAGTCACATATTTCTCTGTGTGTCTGTTTTTTTCCTACTGAAAAAAGATAAGAGGATTGCTCAGAGCTGGATTAACTCTTTGTGGCAAGACTGGGCACAGATGACATGGCATCCTCTACTGTAAAAGGTAGAACTATTAATTACATTTTTTTTTCGGGTTTACATTTTAAGAAAGAAAGCTGCTTGAATCGGAACTAAAGTCAGCAATATTGACCTCTCCTTCAATGGTCCAAAGTCTGGCTGGCATGAGATGATGTCACTCCTGTGCATGTGCAGGAGTTCAGTCATATGGCCATATAGGCGCTGTGCTGGAATTTACACTGAGCTGTGCAAAATTACACTGTTGTCACTTTTGGTGTTGTTGCAGAAACAAAAAGTGTATGCCAAAGGAGGCCCATAGATCATTTTTTTCATTCAACCAGCCGGTTGAAAAAATAAATAAATAATTAATCTGATTCCCCCCTCCACACATTTGAAGTGGATGCGGGAATCACTCCTGCTGTGCTATTGTATGCTGACAGCAGGGAACCTTCCCCACCATCAGAATACGATGATCAGTGTTGCTGGCTATAGCGGGTGGCACTGATTGATCAGGAAAAACCAGACCGTCTGGTTGTACAGAAAGTATATCAACTTCTGTACAACCAGGGTGCCCATTAATGTATTGAAATTTGTCTGGTCCCTTCTTAGCCAGACGAATTTTGATCCATGTATGGCTGCCTTTATTGGTTTTCATGTGTCTTCAGAACTTTATTCTCAGCATGTCCCATTGACTTCTAAAAAAGGAACTGAGGACTAGCACAGTATATAAGAGTGAGCATTTAATAAGTATAAAGGCAGAGCATTTAATTACAATATTGCTTGGAGCAAACAGAACATATACGGTCAAAAGTACATTGAACAATTGATACGTATATTCTGAAGAAGTGGTTCTACCCCAAAATTTCATACTTTGAGATCTCACTGCTCCCTGCCTTGTGTTTGGGTACCTTTTTCTGGGTAATCCATTCATCTATCTTTATGGTCTCTGTATATACTGATTCTATGTATCAACTGCTGAATTCACTTTGACTTTATATGTTCTATTAACTGCAAGCAATATTGTAATGGAATAGTCTGCCTTTCTACTTATTTAATGTGCATTGCTATATAGTGTGCTAGTCCTGAGCTTCTGTTTTGGTTACTGTGACAGACCCAACTGGGACAGGGCTTTTTGAAGAGACTTCAGGGTAGCCTCTTGCCTAATAACTATGGGCCCTGGCTTTTGAGGGGGCTCCATTCTTTGGGAGGCGTGTGCCTAGGGGGCCTTTGGAGTGGTTTTGCTTCAGATTTGGGTTCATGTCTCCCTTAACACAGACTCTGGGAACCTAGGACCTGGATACAGATTTGGGGCCTCTGTGCCTAAACCAGCATTGATTCCCCCCTCCTAGACTCTAAGCAAAAGATTATAATCAGCTTTAAACAACCTGATGCTAGTGTCCCCTGCTGTTATGTGTAATCTGTTTATTAAGGTGTCTCTCTCATTCCCCATTGTATGCCTCCCTAGGTGTGAATCCCCATTATTAATTGAGTTACCTATTGTTTCTGTCTGTCTGCTAGTATTGTGTCCACTTCACCTCATTACCAAATGATTGTGGGATGTTAATTGGATTACTGTTTGATTAGATCACAGTTAGCTGTTAGCTGTTGATTAGCTTACTATGCATGTTTATGTTAGCTGTTCATTAGATGTACTGATATTACTGTTTACAGCTTGCATCGTTTAGTATAATGTGATCAAGCTCTTACCTGATTTTGTGTGGTATATATTGTGTGTGAATTTACAATAAAGTCAGCTCCAGTTTGCACCTAAGCTAGGGTCATCTGGTTCTTGGGTGCAATGCTCAGCCATAATACCTGGTTCCAGAGTTGAGGAAGATGTATCTTAGCAGAGGCATCCAGACGGGGTGCCAGGCAGTGGCGGCCATAGTTTTTTTCTTTTGTGGGGGCGGCTATGCATGAATCTATCAATTTAGCATATAGGGGTGGCGAGGATAGAGGGGCCGGCGCCCGTGCGCCCTTAACGGACGGGCCGCCCCTGGTGCCAGGTGGTCCGTCGCAGTTGCCATTTGGGGGATTAATAGAATTGTATTCCCTTTGGAGACTTTAGTGCCTACTGTTCTGCTTATTTTCGATTTTACTTTGGATTGGTGTGCTAGGATCTATTTACTGTCCCGCTATCGTCTCTCTTGTCCAAAGTTTCTCAATTGCAGGCCTCAAGGCGCACCAGCAGGTCATGTTTTAGGCTCTCTATTATTTTGTACAGATGATTTGATCAGTTTCACTGCCTTAGTAATTACCACAGCCGTTTCATCTGAGGGAAATCATAAAAACATGACCTGTTGGTGCACCTTGAGGACTGGTATTGAGAAACACTGCCCTTGTCTCTAGAATTACAAATCCCATAATATCCAAATGACACCTCTCCTATCTCTGAAAAACTACAAATCCCAGCATGCGTATTTCCTATACTGACAAACACATTCTGCTCTACTCAGACTGACTGGATTCATGTCAGACTCCCCGATAGCCACAGAAATACACAATTCCTTTTTTTCACACCCCATACTTTCTGTATGTTCAATGGTGGACATACAGAAAAAATAAAAGTAAAAATAAAACTAGTCTAAAATGAACAGTTTTGTGTGTTGGTATACATAATAAATTTATGTAGGATAGTATATATAACCATTAAAAAAATAACCTGTGATTTGCATATTATAAAATATTTGTAGCGTTTCCTTTACATCTTCCCGGTCTATGACGAGCTCCAACAAGCAGGGCCTTCTGATTCCTCATGTATTGAATTGTATTGTAACTGGACTGTCACCTTGTTGGCATTATATAAATCCTGTATAATAATAATAATAATAATAATAATAATGACAAATCTACATGTTAAGGGCAGCCTATTTGCTATGCTTTTAGCCATTTTAGGTTAAAGGCGGCTACAATGTCTTTCAAAACTCCTATCTGGTTTTATAAAGTTTCTTTCCTTCAAATGTAAAGTTTGGCAGCCACCAGCAGAAGTAATTATACACCTTTCTATGAACAGTGACTGAAAGGTTGAGTGGTTTCCAGACAGTAATTAGCAATACTACAAGGTCATAGCTACTTGAAGAAATGCCAAGTGTGTCCTAAACTAACAAAACGGCAAAGTCACAAACTGTTTTCAATTGATTCTAACAGTCTCTTCCTCCCAGTGGAATAAGGTTTGGAAAGTGCCGAGAGTCATTATCTGTTACTGCAATTTTGTTCATTAATGCTACTTAAAATTATTTTGTGCTGAACTCGGACTTCCCAATCGACACAGTAGGCCTTTAAAGCGGTTTTAAACCACAGATGTTGCAAAAAAAAAACCTTCAAGGCAATGGCATAATGTGCATACTAGCACATTATGAAATACTCATCTTGGAACAGGGTGGATAAAAATCAACGATTAAAAAAAAAAAAAAGAATAAAAGCAGATTTTTTTGATTTTTATCAAATTTATTTTAATAAAAATGCTTTTGGAGTTAAAATATATCTATCTAAAAGATAGTTTTCTATTTAAGATACATTAATAATTTAGTTTATTCAGCATGAAATGGAGCTTAGTTATGAGGCATGAGGCTGTATATTCTGCAATATTTACATTTTTGTTAAACTCATTCAATGAATGAGACCATGGTGTTCTGTCTGAGCGGTTTCCAATGAAGTTTCTTGTGGATGATACCAGCAAAGTGCAACTCTCCTCTCGAACTGGCATAGAATTGTATTATTCCCATAAGAATTATAAGCAGATGTCCTGAGAACCCCACTTCCCCTTACATCCAATGTCAAGAGCCACCACCCCTTCCCACCAGCAGAAGTCAAGCGTCCTCCACCCTCCCTTATATCACAGTGTGCCCCCTTACCTTGTGCTGCTGCCGGGAATAAGCTAGAGCTGGGAAGGCAAAAGTGCAAGGTCTGGAGGAGGACCAGAGGAGGGCTGGAGTCTGCTAACAGAGTCTGCTGAAAGCTGAGACCAGGGGAGGTGAGATGAAGGGGTACTGCTGCTGGACAGAGAGGTGCAGGATCTGTAGGAGGAGTTTTTTACAGTTGACATGGGGGGCAGAAATGAGGAGGGTGCCGCAGCTGCAGGAGAGGTGTGAGGGACAAATGAAATTACCTAGCAAGCTGGATTCAACCCGCGGCCTTGTGTTTGACAAATTTGTGCTAGAGGGTCACTTGAATGGGCTGCCCTATGCATGTTTGTCACCTTAAAACAGGCTCCTGCTCCTTTTCAGGTGACAAGCTTAAGGCTTCATGTACACAGACAGCGGGAAAACGCAGCAAAATCGCATTTTGTGGCTGGCGGTCAAAACGTTCCTATCTTGAACGTGAGGAAGAGGTGCTTGAAGCTCCACTAACCACAGCAGCTCCTAAACTCTGCTAAAATGTGTACATGGACACATAGGTTTTTATGGAGTTGAGTTTAGGAGCTTTAGCAAAAAAACGCCAAAAGCTCCTAAAACTCAAGTTTAGGAGCTGTAGTGTACATGAAGCCTAACTCGATTTTTAAAGGTGCAGATTGCAGCAATTGCCGTGTGATCCTATTGTCAGGATCACATTGCGTTTGGGGTACCATGCCACATCATTTGGAATTTCGGGCAGAATCGCAGCAAAGTGTGAATGGAGCTTAGAAGTAACTCAAAGTGACACTTCATTCAGGTCACTGCACATCAGCTCTGTGCGGGGACATGCCGCATTTTTCTGCACTGCTATGCACCACACATTACACCAGCATTGTGCTGTCAATGGCCACATAGAAAACTATTACATTCTATGTGCCGTAGTAGTAACAAGCATGGAAAAAAATGCAACTTTACTGCACACAGGGCTCGTTTAGACTTGTAGTTGGGAGGGGAGGGGGTTAAACATGTGCACTTTAGCAGCTTTTATTAGTGCCCCCAACCACCCCCCTTTAACTGCAATGGCAGGGGTGTTCACATGCCGTGGTCAAGATGCTTCACTCTGAACATGTCAAGCTCAGCGAGCAACAAGCCTGGCAAATGCAACCCATTAAAGCAAATGACGTGCGATGGTTACACATCTATGTGGCAATTATGGGGTTAAATCAGGCAGTGATTGCATGTCTCTTCTATAAAAAAAAAGCCTGCATGTTAACAGTGAATACTAGCGGAACTTTAGTCCTGCTTTAGCCACTTGCTGTCCGCCCCATGGCAGTTTTACTGCTATGGGGTGGCTCTCCTGTGCAGAATCACATATATGTGCGCGATTCTGCACTTCTGCCTGCAGGGGGCACAGGTGCAACGCCGCTGCAATTGTTTACAGCACTGTTGGTCCACCAGCATCATTGGTAAAACACACAAAACAGCGATCTGCCTATGTAAACAAGGCACATCTCCGCTCTGACGAGGGAAAGGATGGATTTTATGTTCCTGAAAAGCAGGGAATAAAATCAATCACTTCCCTTAGTAAAAGCACCTAACACAGTACACAAAAACACTGGTTAGACACACAGTTAACCCCTTGATCTCACTAGATGTTTCACCCCTTCCCAGCCAGTGTCATTAGTACAGTGACAGTGCATATTTTTAGCACTGATCACTGTATAAGTGTCAATGGTTACCGCAATGTGTCAAAAGTGCCAGTTAGTGTTCCATTGTCTGCTGCAATATCACTGTCTCACTATAAATTGCTGATTGCCACCATTACTAGTATAAAACAATAAAATAAAAATCCCAGTATGTATACACACACCATAGTTTATATAACGTTCACATAAACAATCAATATACGCTTATTGGGCTTTTTTTTTTTACCAAAAATATGTAGCAGAATACATATTGGCCTAAATGTATAAAGAAATTAGGTTTTTCTTTTTAATTTTATTAGATATGTTTTATAGCAGAAAGCAAAATTGTTTTTCTTTTCAAAATTGTCGGCCTTTTTTTGTTTCTAGCGCAAAAAATTTAAAAACGCAGAGGTGATCAAATACCACCAAAAGAAAGCTCTATTTGTGGGGAAAAACTGAGTTAGACTTACCGGTAACTCCATTGCCAGTGGCCTTCCAGGACAGCCCTGGACACGCACAGAAACATGCTGCCCTTTAGCAGACGCTTGGTGGCGCCATTAATTCTTAATGGTGCCGCTAACTCTGCCATGAAAATGGCAGCACCATGCGTTCCAGTGCAGATCAATTTTGTGAAAGGGTCACGGACTTCTTTTGCACGTTTCTCGTACATAGGGCAGCCCATAAATATGAATAGGCTGCTCTATGTGCAATACGTGGAAACACACTCACTGCATTGTACCTACAGTACATGGAGTAAATGCAGCCTAACAGAAAATGATCTGTACACCGTGCACAGCCCCGAAGCCTGTGAGCATAATGCTGCAATGGCGAGAGGTTGTTGGTCCACGCTATGCAACTGTAATAACCAATGAGAATCTCTGCTGAGTCACCTTGGAAGAACATGACAAAAGATAGAAGACATTCGCGTTGGTCAGGGCGGTCGCCATGCTGCACTGAACATCCCTGATCTCTTCTTTCTTTTAGGATACTCTTCCACAGGAAGGTGGCTCAACAGAGATTCTCATTGGTTAGCGCAGTTACATGGACCAATGACATCTTACCATTGCGACCATCATGATGCTTACAGGCTCCGGGAATTTTAGTGCTCTGTATGGTGTATAGAAAGCTTTCTGGAAAAGTATTATTTGCTTGTGAAAGTAATTTATCACAGATCAGATTTTAAACTGAAGGGGAAAAAAATGATTTTTTTATACATACTTACCTGTAAAATCAATTTCTTTCGAAGGACATGACGGGACACAGAGCAGGCTATATATTCTATACATACTGGGTTATACGCCACCTATAGGTGAATGGACACTGGTAATCAATAAAAAACAAACAGGAGGTCCCCCTTCCTATATAACCCCTCCCACACTGGGGGAACTTCAGTTTTGTAGCAAGCAATGAACTCCACAAAGACAGAGAGGGGAGGGACCTCTGTGTCCCGTGATGTCCTTAGAAAGAAATGGATTTTGCAGGAAAGTATGTATAAAAAAAATCATGACGGGACACAGAACAGGCTATATATGCTATACATACTGGGACGTCCCAGAGCAATGACTGAGGGGAGGGAGACACAGCACACAACACATGTAGAGTGCGCAATGGTCTCTGCTCCGGTGAGAAGGGCTGAGAATAAAAAGAAGGCAACATAATATCTTCATTGAGATGAAAGGCCAACACTACCTTCGGTAGGAAGGATGGAAGAGGCCGCAACACCACCTTATCCTGGTGTAATCTCAAGTCTGGCTTTTTACAAGAAAGAGCTGCCAAGGCCAAAAACCCTCTGGCTGGGATGATGGCCAAGGGAAAAGACTAGTTTCTTAGTCAAAAAGACCAAGGGAATCTCCCTAATAGGTTCAAATGGCTGCTTCTGCAGCACTGACAAAACCAAATTCAAATCCCCCGGACAGGGAGGCAATCTAACTGAAAGTAACAGCTGAGTTACCCCTTGTAGTTGTAGACAAGTCCTGATCAAGGAGTGAGAAGCCAAGGCCTCTGAAAATATATGGACAAGGCAGAAACGTGTCCTTTGACAAAACCGGATTCAATCCCATGGACAGGGAGGAATCTAACAGGTGGTAACAGATGAGTTACCCCTTGAAGAAAGGTCTTGCTCAAGGAGCGAGAAGTCAAAGGCTTCTGAAACATATGGACAAGGCGGAAACCAGTCCTTTGTAGTCAAAACCAGCTTCAAGTCTACTCCTTTTCCTGGCCTAACACCACGCAATGTGAGCCTTCCAGACCCTGTGATAAATCTTCCTGGTGACTAGCTTTTTAGCGTTTACCATTGCAGATAACACAGGGTCCAAAAACCCCAGGATCTCTCAATACCGTGGCTTCAATCGCCATGCCATCAGCTTAGCGCACGTAAATTCGGGTGGAATATAGGACTCTGAGAGAGTAGATTGGATTGTACCGGAAGCTGACAAGGCCCGTCCGCCGTCAACCTCATTATCTCTGGGCAGCAAGGCCTCCTGGCCCAATCTGGCACCACCAGAAAGACTGTCGCCACCTCCTCCCAAATTTTGCGCAAGGGATGTGGTAGCAGAGAGATTGGGGGAAAGGCATAAATCAAGGAGAACTGGGCTCATGGAATCACCAGAGCCCCTACTCCTATACCCCAAGGATCCCCTGCTCAGGACACAAACAGCTGGACTTTGTTGTTGAATTGGGGTGCCAGTAGATCAACCTCTGGTGTCCCCCAGTGCAGGCAAATTTCCCGTAACACTTCAGGCTGCAGTGACCACTCTCCCGGGTGTATCTGTTGGCGGCTGAGTAGTCCGCCTTCCAATTTTCCCATGCCTGGGATGTGAACTGCAGAGAGTCTTGCAAACTTGCCACTGCCGTGGTCTTGTCGGCCTGTACCCTTACCAGGCAGCCCTGCAACCTGGATGTCCAATCCCTCAGAGCTAGTTGAATAGCTCGTAGCTCTAGAAGGTTTATGGGCAATATCTGCTCCACCAAGAACCATCTCCCCTGGACCGTGGAGTCCCCTATGACCAAACCCTAGCCTACAAGACTGGCATCTGTGGTCACAATTTTCCAAGATACTGGAAGAAAAGATCTGCCCTGAGACAGATTTTGGTTTACTAACCACCAGGCGAGATTCCATCGAGCCCTGGGAGAGAAGGATATGCAGGAATCTGAAGTCTGCAACTGTCTGTTCCCCTCTGTCAGGATGTTGTGCTGAAGTGCCCTGGAGTGACACTGTGCATAGGGAACTGCCTCGAAAGAGGCTACCATCTTCACTAGCAGCCTCACACAGAGGACAACTGAAGAGTGTCTCATCGCCCTCACCTTGCTTACCAGAGCCTTGAGGTCACGGATCCTCTCAGCGGTGAGAGTATCCTTGCTTGGACTGTATCTAGCTATAGATCTAGATATTCCAGAGACTGAAATGGGTCTAGTAAGGAATATCCTACATACATGACCCAACCCCTGCTTCCCAGGATTGTTAGGGTCCCATTCCGCCCCATCACTGGAGCCAGAATCTTTATGAAGATTCTGGGAGCTATTGTGATTCTGAATGGCAGAGCCAGAACTGGTAGTGTTGTTCTTCTATGGAAAGACGCAAAAAAAAACTCTGATGAGGTAACAAAATTGGTGCAAATATGCATCCTTGATGTCTATTGATGCCAAAAAATCTCCTTCCTGGAGCGAGGCAAACATTGAACGGATTGACTCAATGTGGTACGGCCATACCGCAAGAAATTGGTTTAGGACCTTAAGATCTAGAATATGTCTTACCTCCCCGTTTTGCCTTTGGACCGTAAAAGGTTCCAGCAGTAAGCAAGCAGGCATGTGTTTATGCAAAACGTGCCCATGTAAGTAAGCATTCATCTGTTTATGCACAACATGCATGCATAGGCATCAGGTGTCTCTGCATCATGTGTGCTATGCATCATGCGACCTATGCAGACACCTTCCTATGCAGAGAGGTGCCCATGCAGACAAGTCTCAATGTGACACAGGCCCACGCGACCCAAGTCTCCCCATGCGACACAAGTCTCCATGTGACACAAGTTTATGCAACATAAGCCTGTATGCAACCTGAGTCTTATGCGACATGTGTTGCTTTGCAACCCTGTGTTTTAGCCCATGTTTAACAAACGTGTTTTAATCAAACAAGCGTTTAAGCAAACACATGCTCCTGCAAACATTAATTTAGGTAGACATGCTTTTTTTAGCAACCGTGCGTTTTAACCAGTTTGCAAGCATGCCCCTGTTCAACTACAACCGGGCTCAAGCAGGATGAGCAAAGCACATATTCATCCAATGTGGCCTCTATGCTGCTTCACAACAGTAAAAAAAAAATAAGCTCCGATGCCCAGCCAAGGAAAAAGAAGCCTTTAATAAGGACCCCAGCTTTTTATCTGAAGGGTCCTTAACACCTGGGCATTAACAAGAGGGCAAGCCAGGGATTTACTTAGGGATGTGACTGCTGCATGAACAGCTGGTACTCTCCCCTTCCAAAAAGCTTTCCTGCATAGGATATATTAGAAGGAACAAACAATCTGTCCGGGTGCACCCAGACAGCAAATATCACCCTCTCAAGGAGAGGGAGCAAAGTGAATCCCTGCACACCTTGTGGTATTTTAAATGACCCAAGGGAGGAATACACATCCACAGGACTCTCCGCTGGAGGTAACCTGAATGCTGCACATACCTTACGTGTAAGTACTTGGATCAGCAGCCTCTGAGATTGAAAGGCAGGAGTCCTTGGGAATTCTTCTGGCTCAGGACTCTCTGAAGCAGAAGTTTCTGCAAAAGAATCGGCCAGATCTCCTATAGCTACCTCCTCTCCCTCAGCAACCCATTCTCACTCCTGAATCGGAGAGTTAGGGGAAGGAGACCTGTCACCCTTCTCACCCTGTGTGATAGAAGCAATCATACCAGCAATCCTGGTTTCCAAGCTCAGTAAGGCTGCCGACAGGTCATCTTTAGTAACATACTGTGAGGAAACAGATGAGGGGTCAGCTACCATACCAGACAGGCGCAGCGGCTCAGATAGCCCGTTTGCTTCTGGTCTCTCAGCTCCCACCCCTAGACTCACGTGTCACCAGGAGGACCTTTAGTCTACTTCTCAGCCCTGTCCTGACTTCCTGCGACCTTCCATTCACTTCCTAGTGAAAAGACAGATTAGTACTGGCACAAGTTCCCCCTGGTGGCAGCTTCACAGGAACTGCAAGCAAGACCATCATGACTGTGTCTTTCTAGCCGAGCCCTCTGGTGGTGAGAGAAAAGTGCAGGCAAAAGGAGGGAAAATTTAAACAAACTTTTTCCTATGTTTGCAGGAAGCCAGCTGGGTTCAGTAACATTATCCCCATTGGGGATTGCTCACCATTCCCACCGCAGGGCCTGGAGGAAACTGCAGGCCCCACCTTCACCCATCACGGCGGACTTTGTCTCAAGGACCGGGTACCCATTCTGAGGGTCCACTCCCTTGGACCTGTACAGCACCCTGCAGGCATACCTTGGTTCAGTGTTCCAGGTTTACCTACATGCAGGATCCAGCGCCATATATGGTCACTTACAGGCAAAACCTTGCAGTTTCTTCTGTCTTCTTAGCGAGGCCCGGGTACCATTTATTTTAGCTTAATGCCGTTTGAAATGGATCCGGTATGAAGGCTGTCCCTGATTCTAAAAGAACCTGTGTGGGAACCAGCATAGAAGCTCCACAGAGCTGTAGAAGTGACCATCCACATTATACTGGCGAAAAAACTGAAGTGGTCCCAGTGTGGGAGGGGTTATATAGGAGGGGGAACTTCCTGTTTCTTTTTTATTGATTACCAGTATCCATTCACCTATAGGTGGGGTATAACCCAGTATGTATAGAATATATAGCCTGCTCTGTGTCCCGTGATGTCCGAGAAAGAAAAGAAAATCATCTCAGAAAATGTTTGATAAACTTACCACAAAGAAATGTAAAGTGACTAGTGCGGGACACGGTTTGCCATTTCTCAATGGCACCCTAAACGCTATGCGATTTTGCCGCAATTGGGCGACACGCGTCCCGCAATTTTGTTTGCACAATAAAATCACACCGCATTTGGGATGTCATTGAGAAATAATGGCATCACAAATGCATCCCGCCATCATTCAAATTACCCAGGTGTGAATGGAGCCTCTGTTTTCACCCGGTGATCTGGCCAGTAACACAGCTCCTTTATTAGAGCGCCCCCACTAGTGGACCTCGAGGATCATATTGCTTTTCAAGGCAACAGCTAAGCAGCATAATATCCATGGAAATTGTTTTAGGGGCTCATTCACACAGGCGCAAAAACTGTACACCTTTAAAACAAAGGTACTGTATCTCTGCACCCGGGATTGGAAGGTGTTTGCGCACAGTCGCCTATACAAATCAAAGACAGACTGCGGCTTCACGCTGGTAACTGCACAGCCGAGTATTTATTTGCATACAGGAATGATGTGTGCCACAAAACGCACAGCGTGGGGGAGATTTACTAAAACTAGAGCACACAGAATGAGGTGCAGCTGTGCATAGTAACCAATTAGCTTCCAGGCTTTAGCCGGGGTTCACACTGACAGCGGGATTGAAATTGTGAGTTCAGCTGAACGCGCACAATTTCATTCCCACATGTCAGTCCGACTTCGGGGGGCAATTTCAGAGACATCTGTTGCTGCACAGATGTCCATACAAATCGCACCCCAAAGTTGCCAAAAGCAGTACAGAAACTGCTTTTGGGAATCGGTGCGGTGTCGCACCGATTCGGATGGTGCCATTGCCGGCAATAGCCGCCCATTTGACATGTCAAAAATCACTGCAATGTGAACCTAGGCTTAGAGCCCTTTCACACTGAGGCGCTTGAAAACTGCCCATAAAATGCTGAGCGCTTTTGAAGTTTTTCAAGTGTTAGCGCTAGCGGTACGCTTTTTTTAAAAGTCACGTGACTAAAAAAACTGCTTCAAGAATTTTGAGGTGCTTTCCATTAATTTCAATGGAGGGGGCGCTTTTGAGGCACTTTTTTTAGCACTCCAAAGTTGCTGCTTGCAGGATTTTTTTCACCTCCCCTCCAGCGCACCGCCCCAATGTGAAAACATTCATCGATTTTCATAGATATAGGTTTTTGTGAGCTTTTCAGGTGCTTTTTTAGGGCTGTTACTGTCAAAGTTTAATTGAACAAACTGAAGCTATACACTAAAGCAGGGGTAGGCAACCTTGGCACTCCAGCTGTGGTGAAACTACAAGTCCCATGAGACATTGCAAGACCCTGACAATCACAGTCATGACTCCTAGAGGCAGAGGCATGATGGGATTTGTAGTTTCACCACAGCTGGAGGGCCGAGGTTGCCTACCCGACTTTGGTACGATTTTCGTATAGTGTGCATAACTTTTTACAGCCATTTGCGAAGGGACAAGCTACAAAATGTTTCTCTTACGGGAACAGAACCAACAATTTTCATTTAGCCCCGGTTCACACTAGTGCGCTCTGCGATATCGCATGTGATTTGCACTACACTGCGATATTCATGCGCAGCGATTTTATACAGATAGTATGGCTGAAAATGCATTGCATTCGGACCAAAACTCACACAGGACTTTTTTTTGGTCCGCACCAGAATCGGATCACATGGGTGTTCCGTGCCATTCCGTGTCAGTTCGCAGTGCGATATGCAAGCTGAAATGGGGGGTCGTTAACAATGTATTGACACTCCCCTCAGTTCGTATATGGCAGTGTGAACTGCCGTGCGAGTCAGGTGCGATGTGGGAACCCACAGTGGATTCGCAGGGTTCTCGCATGATCAGAACCAATAAACAAAAAGAAAAAAAGCCTTTGTTGTACAAGAATTTTCACTCATCAGTTCCAATTTGCTATACGATTGTTCGCCCGATTTTCTTACAATGTGAACCCCACTTAAGGCTCTGTTTACATATGCTGCGGCCGGGGCTCACCGACTCAGGTCCGAATTTTTGCCTGAATTCGCACCTGAATCGGAAGCAAAGACGCACAGGACCCTTTTAAGATGCGGACCGCGGCCACACCGGAGTTGTGTGAACCGGTTCCATTGAGAGGAGAAACCCACATCCGATTCGCATATGTGTGAACCCAGCCTAATTGCTTACCATGCAGAGCTGCGCAAGATTCTGTGTGCTCCAGTTTTAGTAAATCTCCCCTATGTGTCCATATATTGAGAGCTGTGTTCATAAATCCTCTACATTGACTGCACATTGCAGTAACATGATATAAAATAATATGCCATCATATAGAACGTAGAGAGGTGTAAAATGGCAGCTGTGTGCACCTTACCTGCTGACACCAGGCTGTTTACATGTGCCTGACAGCAACAGAGCAAGCAAGAGCGCTCCTCCCCCCTCCTCCCAGTCCCAACACACTTCCCAGAATGCTTCACTTTCCTTCTGTTAAAAGGGCAACCTCATAAAAGGGCAATATGAAGAAAGCGTGCCAGGCTGCACAACACTGCCTAATGGTGATGATGTTTTTAATGCAGTTCAGGCAAAAAATGTCTCCCATCAGATAGGAGTGAAAATTTTAAATTCCAAAATCCCTAAAGTGACGTTAAAGTGGAATTAAACCCAAAACCAAAAATGTATTAGACTCCAGCTTACCAATCATTAGATGTGGTGGCTGCGTTTGTTTTCTTATTTAGGCCCCTTTCACACAGGCTTTCCGTTCAGGTTAGGGTTGCCATCTCATCCCTTTAAACCCGAACACATATGAATTACACAGGGTATTAAACCCACTTGGTGCCTTATCTGCATTAAATTATTATTATTATACAGGATTTATATAGCGCCAACAGTTTGCGCAGCACTTTACAATAAAGAAGGGACACAGTACAATTACAATACAGTTCAATACAGAAGGAATAGGAGGGCCCTGCTCATAGAGCTTACAATCTAAAGCCTCAGAACCTGTGTAATTCATACGTGTTCGGGTTTAAAGAGATGAGACGGCAACCCTAGTTCAGGTCCATCTGTCAGTTTATCAGGAGTACCTGATCGGACCTCCTCTAAGGAGTGGCAGATGTCCACTGACACCCCCCCCCATACGATCCGATCCTGCCTGCAAAATCCAGACAGATGGTGGTCCTAATTTCCATCCGTATGCCAGATTGGATCGGATGAAAATGGACAGGCGGTCCGTTTCCATCTGATTTCCCCATAGAGGAGAGCGGGACTGCGTCCGTGTCCGCTCTGCACAGTAAGTGGAGATGGGCCTGTCATCCCCCTGCTCAGCGAAGCGATCCATGACTGAGCAAGCGGAATCCAATGCATGGAGGCGCTCATGTGAAAGGGGCCTTAGGAATTGTTCCCTCTGTTTTCAGCTGGTGATCTGGCCAGTAACACACCTGTATTAGTGTGCCTTCACTCTGCATGAAGGAGCACAGGGGGCACCTTTGGGAAGCAGCATTGTAATTTGGGGGGAGGGGAGTGTTAGATGTACTAACAGTTTTAGATACACTAACAAATTGAAGTCAGACTCCAGCTAACACTTCATAAGCAATTACAGGTTTTTTTTCCTTTTGGGATAGCATCTGATCATTGTAAGCACCCCTGTCAGTGGTAAATAGTTTGTCTCATCTCTGTAACTGATGCATTTGCTAGAGAGCCTGTTCTTTTGAAAAACAACAGACTTACTGTCTAGATCGCCAGATCAAAATAGAAGAAAGAAAGCTTAAAAAAGAAAATAATGCAGCCATCACATCTACAAATTGGTAAGCTGCAGTATAAGCTTTATTACAAATAGTTAAAATCCATTTGAGACAAAGGTATAATGTATACAAAGAGGTACACAATAAAAGAAAACATATATTATGAGACGAGATGGTACTGTATCACAACATAACTCCAACGTTTCGACTATCCAAAGTCTTCTTCAGGGAGTTAATCTTAGTTGGAAAGTACATTTAGTCACTAGAAGATAAATGCCAGTCAAAAAAGAGGCAATCCAAAAAAACACCATACATAATTTCTTATTGGACTGATAAACACAGCTTACAATCTATGTGAGAACAGCTTGTGCACTGATAACCACTCCATCTCTGAAGAAACTTTCCAACAAAGATAACATTGAAAGAAACTGACTAAATGCCACTGACATCACTTGTGACATAAATAAAGTGCTAATACTTTACACTGACACTGGCTGGGAAGGGGTTAACATCTCGGGTAATCAAGGTGTTACATGTGCGCCTAACAATGTGTAATGTGTGCTGATTTTTACTAAAGACCTCTTTGTTTCTTATCCCTGCTTTGCAGGGATAAGAAACCGAGAGATTGTTCCCTCTGTACAGCGCCCTGTGTTGATTTCCAACACAGGGATCTAGGCCAGGGGTGCCCAACCAATGTGGCCCGCCACCTCCTGCTCTTGGATGGAGGGTCGGCAAACCCAGATGCGAGCCATCCCCGAACATCAGCTTGAAGAACGGAGCCGGCGCTATACAGGAAGCACCGGCTCTGCTTTCTCTAGTGCCGGATCCTCTCACAAGCTGATACCAAATGTACTCCATCTGTGACAGTTCCCGGCAGTATACAGGAAACATCGGCTCTGCTCTCTACTGCAGCCGCTTCTTGTCACACTAATGCTCGGGGATGGCGGGTCGGGAACCCACGATCTGGGACAACAGCCACCAGGGATACCCCCAGTAGTTCCCACTGGCAGTACCAGCCAGCAGTACCCACTGGCAGTACCCGCCGGCAGTACCAGCTAGCAGTACTCACCGGCAATACCCACTAGCAGTACCCACCAGCAGTACCCACTGGCAGTACCAGCCAGCAGTACCCACCGGCAGTACCCACCAGCAGTACCAGCCAGCAGTATCCACCGGTAATACCAGCCAGCAGTACCCACCAGCAGTACCCACCGGCAGTAAGCACCAGCAGTACTAGCCAGCAGTATCCACCGGCAGTACCAGCCATCAGTGCCCTCCAGCAGTACCTACCGGCAGTACCAGCCAGTTATACCCACCGGCAGTACCCACCAGCAGGACCCACCAGCAGTACCTGTCAGCAGTACCCACCAGCAGTACCAGCCCACAGTACCCACCAGCCATATCCACCTGGGAAACAACAGCAACCAGTGATACCTGCTGGAATCCTGAGGAAGAAGTAAAGATTGAGGTCAGTTGAGGTGCAGGTACCGCAGTGCATCAGTGTGAAAGCAGCCTTTCATGCGATTTGTCCGATCAGGTCCTCCTGTCCATTTTTCATGTGGACCTAAACGGACTCTCCATTCACCTCTATAGAGCGGCAGATGTAAACGGATCGTTCGTGTTCATTTACACCCGCCTATCTCCAATCTGATCCACTTAAAAAAAGAGAAGGGGATCCGTCCCCTTCTATCTGGGTGGATTGGATTGGAGGGCCCATAGAGTAGAGCAGGCTGTGTCTGTGTCTGCTCTGCATATGCAGAGCGGACACAGACCTGTCTTCTGCCTGCTCCGCTCACCTGTTACCAAGTCACTAAAGTGGCTGCTCTAGGCTGTGATTGGACACAGCAGGTCATAAATCATTGGCCAGGACCTGCTGACAGACTCCCGCTGTGTACAATCACAGCAAATGTCAGCGGGGGGGACATGCGCCTAACCCCGGAAACAGGCAGAGACATACCAGGCAGACAGCCCGCATGTGAATATGCAAACAACAACCTGAAAATTATTACAATACATGGGTGACAAACAGGAAATCGTTATAATGTTCAAAAAACAATCTGACAATTGTCACTATATACAGGCAACCAATGGGCAATCGTGTTACACTAAATGTACAATATAATAAATGGACAATTGTGACAAACATCAAACAGAAAACAGGCAACTGTTACAAGACGCAGGCAAGAAATGAGCAATTGTGACAATAAGCAGCCAAAAAGCATGTAAATACAAACAACACAAGCATCAAACAGGCAATTGTTAAAATACGTAAGTAACAACCTCTACATTATGGAGGTACTAGATGAGGATTTTTGGTGTTTGAGTAGGTAAATTTAGTCAGGCCCGACTGGAAGATTTTTTTCATTCTGGGCATGGAAGTGGTCCAGTGAGTGGCTGATGACTGTAGGTGTTGACACCCCTTGGTTGACCCCTCCTTGCGTTTGCAGAAAATTCTGGAAAAGGGGAGTGGGGCAGAGGAGGTGGAACTGCTGGGTATTTGGGAAGCCCCTGACCAATCCACAATCTGGATTGGCAGGGGGCAGGCCTTCTCAAATAACCTGGGGCAGCCCAATTTGCAGGAGACTTTGGTGGAAGTTTGGAGATGAAGACGAGGTACTGAGGCTGTCGAGGCCTTAAGGGAACTATCTGTGTAGGGGAGAGCTGGCCTCGGCCTGGGGCTAGGGTATATCCAGCAGGTTGGAGATTCTGGAGGAGGCACATAAGGGAGCAAGCAGAGAACAGCGGAAGAAATGTACTTCAGAGAGGTCTCCAGGAGAAGTTCACCGGTTGTGGGTGAGCGACACAGCCCAGGGAAGTGGAGATGTACAAAGCAGATTGGGAGGAAGACAGCCTGAAAGAGATGCCCGGAGAGACTGGGATTTGGTGTCATGGATGGTGTATTGATGGGCTAGGAGTTGTAGTCCATCATGGCTAGCAAGCACCAATGAATTAACTTTCTACACAAGGGGAACCTCAACCCCATGCCTGCAAAGGGTGGTCCGGAGGCCTGGTAAATTTACACCAGGTCTCACATGTGCTAGCTAGGCCAAACAAGACGAATGGAGGCCTGGTAAATACACTTCCAGGTCTCACCTGTGCTGAGCAACTGTTGTGCAGGTGAGATGAACAAGGAGAAGCAAGTGTTGTGCAGGTGAGAGGAACGAGGAGAATCAAGTGTTGTGCAGGTGAGAGGAACGAGGAGAATCAAGTGTTGTGCAGGTGAGGGGAATGAGGAAAATCAAGTGTTGTGCTGGAGGAAGAAGGACAGTGTATATATTGAATGTATATAGAGGTCCCATGTAAACAACTGTTGATCTCTGGGCATTCCATGATCACCCCTTCCCCATCCAAGTTCAAATCTCCTAATAAAAAAACAAGAAACAAAGAACCAGCCTGTTTTCTGACTCTGGATGGCAGCAGGAGTGTGATTGAGGACAGTTGTGAGCAGGTGAACCACTACTAACAGCCACCAAGGGGGGCATTGGCTACACGTATGTAACAAAGGGGAATGGTTTGCAATACATGTTCTTTAAAATGAGCAATCATGACCATGCACGGGCAAGAAATAATGTACGTAACTTCGCTTTGTGGTCTCTACTTTAGCAACTGTTACATGTTACGTCTACAATAAAATTAGATTTTTCTTGCTCTAGATCAGAGGTCTCTAAACTTTATGAACAAAGGGCCAGTTTACTGTCCTTCAGACTTTGAGGGGGCCAGACTGTGGGCAGTGTGAGTAGAAAATGCCTTGGCGTCAGTGGGAGTAAACAATGCCCCATCATTGGCATTAGTGGGAGGAATATTGCCTCCTTGTTAGCATTGGGAAAAAATAGTGCCCCATCATTGTTATCATTGGTAGGAGTAGTGCCCCATCATTGGTATCGGTGGGGGAGAATAGTGCCCCAATCATTGGTATCATTTGGAGGATTAGTACCCCATCATTGGTATAATTTGGAGGATTAGTACCCCAGCATTGGTATCATTGGGAGGAATAGTGTCCGCATCATTGGTATCAGGGGAAGGAATAATGCCCTTCCATTGGTATCAGTGGGAAGAATAGGTGTCATTGGGTGGAATAGTGTCCCATCATTGGTGTCATTGGGTGGAATAGTGTCCCATCATTGGTGTCAATGGGAAAAATAGTGCCCTATTGTTGATATCAGTGACAGGAATTAAGCCCCATTGTTGGTGTACTGTACTAGTGCCTTGTATCAAGGGGAAGAATAGTGTCCCAAGGGCTTGATAGAGGCAAAGGTCCACACCTGGCCCCCGGACCGCAGTTTGAAGACCACTGCTCTAGAAGATTGTAAGAAAAAAAATCTATGGAATGACACCACACGTGCTACAACTTTATTGTCAAGAACTGAATATTTTCAAACCTATATGTTTTACATTTGGTGCAAATTCTAAAAAAACATCTACCCTGATGTAAGGGTGACTCTGATGGGGGCCCCGATGTATGACAGGACACTGATGGGGACCCCAATGTAAGGGGGGACACTGATGGGGCTCTGATGTATGGCAGGACTTTGATAGGGACCCTGATTTAAGGGTGATTCTGATGGGGGCCCTGATGTATGGCAGGACATTGATGGGACCCTGATGTAAGGGTGACTCTGATGGGGCCCTGTTGTATGGCAGGCCTTTGATGGGGACCTTGATGTAAGGGTGACTCTGATGGGGGCCCCGATGTATGACAGGACACTGATGGGGACCCCAATGTAAGGGGGGGACACTGATGGGGCTCTGATGTATGGCAGGACTTTGATGGGGACCCTGATGTAAGGGTGACTCTGATGGGGGCCCAGATGCAGGACATTGATGGGGACCCCAATGTAAGGGAACCCTGATGTATGGCAGGACTCTGATGGGGACCCTGATGTATCGCAGGGCTCTTATGGGGGCCCGGTGTATGGCAGCACACTGATTTGGATCTCGATATAAGGGGGGACACTGATGGGGACCCCGATGTATAGTAGGACACTGATGGGGGCCCTGATATATGGTAGGACACTGATTGGATCCCCGATGTAAGGGAGGACACTGATAGGGACCCCAATGTATGGTAGGACTCTGATGGGACCCTGATGTATGGTAGAACACTGATGGGGACCCTGATGTAAGGGTGACTCTGACAAGAAAGGATTAGACTGAATTTATTTTTGTTTGATCTATATTAACGTCTTTTATTTGGAATTACTTTATTTGGTTTACTGAAGTTCTTTCTCTAAGTAAAATGTATTAAGTTATTGCAATTTTATTCATTAATTTATCAAACGTATTTGTTTTTGGCCCACAAATACTCGTAAAACACACAATGTGGCCCTTGTACTGAAAAGTTCAGGGCCCCCTGCCCTATGTGACAGTCGCCCATCATTGTGTGAATATATTGGACATTTCTCTGTGTTTATGGCGGGCCCTGGATCTCTCTGAATGAGCTCTCAATGAAAGGTGAGTAATGGGTGCAGGTTGTGTAATCTGAGCCGGCTGAATAAAGCTTGTTAGAGAAAAAGACAAGACAAGAGCAGTGTGTGGAAACGGTTGCTAAGGCAACGGTAGTGACAACAATCCAGGCTGGAGCTGTGTTTCTTCCCCTGGAGAGGACAAGCACTTTCCATTCTGTGATCCAGAAAGTTCAGAAAGATGAAGGACATGGCAGAGCCCGTGGAGAACATTTATAATCTCATCCCCAAAGAGGAGGTCAAAATTCACAAACCACCCAGGTGAGCTGACCCATCGACCGTATCTGACAATAACGAGTTATTTGTCCCTAGACGTGTCCTAGGATTAAAAACTATAGATATCTGTACAATACAAGTCCTGTGTTCCTGCATTTTACATTTAGTTCTTAAGATATATCAGGTTTCTTAGCTTTGGATGAGCGCAGTGATTGTGGTACGATTGATTTTGCCACAAACGTACCAATAGCACTGAAACCGAAAAATGTGCTCATTAGACAAAATGTTCTTTTAAAGAAAAAAACGTTTTTATTTATTGGTGTGTTTTTTTGGGGGGGTATATTTGGGGAAGTTTAGGCTATCGCAGTGTTCTTTGTATTCATTAACGTCACAATGTCCCCTCCTCCAATCAGAGAACGCCTTGTATTCTGTGAAAAGAATGCAAGATGTTTTCTCAATGGACGAAGTGCCGAGCGAGTGACCCCCTGTGATCAGTGAACTCCAGGAGGGACTGTGAGTTTCAGTGCTGGACGCTCTGCACTCAGCCTTGGTTCACAATGCATATAATCCCGCGTGTTTCTGATCCACACTGAAACACGCTGCACGTTAGCAAATAATTCCTAATGGCACCCCATGCATCGCACCTGTGGATCTGCTGTACCCACGCCAAACTGCATGTTGCCGCAGCACCATGTGGATAGGTGTGGCAAGACTAAGGCTGTAGTCACACCTCAGTGACACATTTTTGGTCGTTTTTGAAGCGTTTTCTCACGCTTTTTTTAGCGTGTTTGCAAACGCAGATGTCACACTAATACGCGCGTCTGACGCTTTTACATTGATTTAATGGCAATACAAATTGTCCAGAAACGCCCGATTCACCCGACAAAAATACCTCCGGGAGTAGTTTGAGCGTAGGGCATTTGGCTTCAGGCGTTTTTGAGTGGAGATGTGAACCGTCTCCATAGAGAATCATTGATTTTTTTCCCCTCCAGCATTTTGTAACTTCAGGCTTCAGACATATTTAACCACTTCAGATCCGCGCTATTGCCAAAATACGGCTCCAGCGCGGATCTGAAATGCCGGGAGGACGTCCATGGACGTCCTCCACTGCGCATGCCCCAGTGCGCCCCCTGGCGGCAGCGGCGGCGAGCGTGCGCGCGCCGCACGCTGCGCGAGCGTGCCCGCGGGTCGGGCGGACTCGATGTCCGCCCGAGACCCGCCGATCACTTTTAGGAGCCTCAGAACTGGGAACCGCCGTTGTAAACACGGCGGTTCCCCGTTCTGTGACAGGGGACAAGCAGATCTACTGATCCCTGTCACTGGGATCAGTTAGATCTGTTATGTCCCGACCAGCCCTGCCCCCCCACAGTTAGAACACACCCAGGGAACATATTTAACCCCTTCACTGCCCCCTGCAGGTTAACCCCTTCACTGCCAATGACATTTATACAGTAATCAGTGGACATTTACATTTCTGATCGCTGTATAAATGTCATTGGTCCCAAAAATGTGTCAAAAATGTCCGACATGTCCCCCCCAATATCAAAGTCCCAATAAAAATCGCAGATCGCCGCCATTACTAGTAAAAAAAAAATAATAATAAAAACGCCAGAAGTCAATTCCCAGTTTGTAGACGCGATAACTTTTGCGCAAACCAATCAATATACGCCGATTGCGATTTTTTTTTTTTACCAAAAATATGTAGAAGAATATATATCGGCCAAAACTGATGAATCATTTTTTTAATGGATTTGTACTTTAGCAAAAAGTAAAAAATATTGTTCTTTTTTTTGCAAAATTGTCGCTCATTTTTTGTTTATAGCGGCGATCAGAAATGACGCAGAGGGGATCAAATACCACCAAAAGAAAGTTCTATTTGTGGGAAAAAAAGGACGCAAATTTTATTTGGGTACAACGTCGCACGACCGCGCAATTGTCATTCAAAATGCGACAGCGCTGAAAGCCAAAAATTGGTCTGGGCAGGAGGGGGGTTTAAGTGCCCGGTAAGGAAGGGGTTAAGCAACAAAACGCTCAGGTGTGAATGGGTCCTTAGGCTGGATTCACACCTATGCATTTTCAGTGCTTTTTGCAGATTTGCACTGCAGTCCATTTAACATGGTTTTCCATGGAACTCGTTCTGTAGTGCAAAAAAAGCACTAAAAATGCATAGGTGTGAATCCAGCCTTAAGCCCCGTACACACGATCAGAAAATCGTACGGAAAATACCGCTTTCAATGTGATCGTACGATAATCGGATCGTTAGTACAGAGCTTTCATGGCAGTTCATCCGATGGTTTCGGTCCGGACATGATTGGACAATACAAATACACTACAACACATGACATAGCTTCCGATTTTTTATTCTGCCGTATGAGAATTTTCGTGACTAATTTCTTGACTGCCGATGCGATCTGAGATTAGCATGCAAAAAAAAAAACGGACAATCATTCGCCCAATAATCTCATCATGTGTAGCGGGCATTAGAGTCTTTTCGCACTGCTTTGCTGAGAGCACATGCGTTTTTGATGCATTTTTGGTGAATTTTATGGTTGCCTGACTCCCAGCATGCACCTGTGAAACGTGGATATGTAACTCAAAATGCGCACCAAAAACCCAACCATGGTGCATTTTTGATGTGTTGTCTATTGATTTCAATGGGAGGTGCATATTTGGTGTGCTTTTTAACCGCTTGCCGCCGGGTCTGAGGTCTGCAAGTGCGCTGTCGGCAACCCGCTCCAGCTGTGATTATACACAGCAGGAGCTGATCTGTGGGTATCGCGGACTCAATGTCCGCCACCACCCACCGATCATTCAGCACAGAGGCAGAGCGACGATCTGCCCATGTAAACAAGGCAGATCACCATTCTGTCAGTAAGGAAGGCATGGATCCATGTCTCTCCCTAGTAAAAGTACCTCCTACACAGTACACAAGCACACTAGCTAGTGTTAACCCTTTGATTGCCCCTGATGTTAAACCCTTCCAAGCCAGTGTCTTTAGTACAGTGACAGTGCATATTATTAGCACTGATCTCTGTATTAGTGTCACTGGTCCCCAAAAAGTGTCAGTGTCTGACTGTGCACTGCAATATTGCAGTCCCGCTGTAAGTCGCTGATCGCCGCCATTACTAGTAAAAAAAAAATGTTTTAAATAAATAAGAATATCCCATAGTTTGTAGGCACTATAATTTTTGCGCAAACTAATCATTATACAATTATTTGGATTTTTTTACCAAAAATATGTAGCAGAATACATATTGGCGTAAATTTATGAGTACATTTGTTTTTGTTTTTTTTTTCATTTTTTTATTGGATGTGTTTTATAGCAGAAAGTAAAAAACATTTTTTTCTTTATAGATAACATACAGAATTGTTGTGGCTCCCTTAATATTTTCTGCTGTCTATATCCCGTCAGCAGATTTCTCTTCACTTCCTGTCCCAGACACGCAACAGGAAGTAAGAGGGTCGTCACAAGAACAGGTGTCCCCATAGGAAGATTTCCCGTAACTTCCTGTTCCTGTGACAACTCAAGAATGTTGGCTTCCCCATCACTTTCCATAGTGCAACAGACAGTGGTCACTGAGACAAACAGATGGTGACTCTCCCCAGTGGGGGACACAGACAGGGATAAATACCTGACAGGGGTTTTAACCCATGGTTATTTTATGCAAATCAAAAAAAGGATGGCTTTACATACACTTTAACGTGTTACATTATTCCCCTGTGGTTCTGGAAGACTTAGGGCTCACTCATACGTGCAGCAGCTGTTGCCTCCTATCTGAAAAGTGTTCCGTGGTGGATCGATTTTTAGAGTAGTTTAACAGATGGTGAGGAGGCAATATGTTACCCCCCCCCCCCCCTCCTATTGCCTGTAATAAAGTGCTTGTAAACCGCAGACATGAAATCTGAACAAAGCATATCCTTCTATAGTGTATATATATATATATAGTGTTCTATAGTGTATACTTGTCTCAATCCAGAGCACTAAGTGTCATTTCTGTCTGCTGCTTTGTTCCTCTGCTATAACTTTGGACACATTTTTCTGACACCAAGAGAAAAAAAGGTGAGAGGGGAGGGATCTCCAGCTGATTGACAGCCTCAGCTCTGTTCCTGTGAGCTGTGTGAAGGGGGATGGGTGTGTCCCTTCCCTGCAATCAGCTCTCAGACCTTTGCTAACTATACTCTGCAGAGTGTAACATAAGCTCTCCGCCCCTTTTTTCTGAATTCTCAGACAAGCTTAAAAATGTAGCACTTTGAACAGATGTAAAGAAGAAAGTGCTGCAGATAAACAGGTACAACTTATGTAGGAGGATTTGTTTCATCTCTGTGTATCACCTGAGGTCAGTCACTTCACTGGATATATGTGAGGGTTCACAACCACTTTAGACTTGTAAATGGTGCACCACGCAATTGCAGGGCGGTACCACCTGCTGTTTAAATTTTGTTGCAGCATTTTGCTTCCAGCAGATGCATGCCCTTGATTAGATGGGTGTTGGGGGCATAAAACTTCAGCTCAGCTGCCTGCTTTTAGCACACCCTTGCCGCCTATGTGAAAGGGTCCTTACACTATTAGTGGTATGTGGGTGAATGGTTTAGGAGTCTGCAATAAAGGCCAGTTCGCACTGCAGTCGCACAGGAATTCAGAGCCCGTTCCTGTGTGATTCCTGTGCATTCCTCTGCAGTGCAATTTTGCACAACCTTGAAAATTGCACCAGAACACACAAAAAGCAATTCATGCAATACTTTTGAAAAATACACTGCACCAAAATGCATGGTACTGGTGCGATCTGGTGCCTGCCTGCAAACGCACTCCATCTGTGATCTGTGTTTGGAATGCGGTTAACAATGTATTGGAACCTGAAACAGATTGCTAGACATGCGCATTGCCGAAAAAATTTGGTACTTTCCATTTCATTCACTTCAGGTCATTCGTTATGATCGAAATTTGTTATTTTGAAAAAATTCGTAACTTCAAAAAAATGTGAAAATTCGGAAAATCAAAAATCCAAAAATTTGAAAATCTGAAAATTCGGAAATTCAAAAATCCAAAAATACGAACAAAAATCTGAAAATTCGAAATAATAACTAATAATGACCAGCTATTAATTTATAGGTATTGGAATTTCCTTTCAAATTTAACTGTTAGTGAACATAACGAATATGAATTTATCCGAAGTTACGAATTATCCGAAATAGCGAATGCCTCATCTAAACAAATGGAACGTAACAAATTAATAATAATAAAAAGGTTTTCTTCTTATTATTATTTTTTATTATTATTATTAATTCATTATGTACCATTCGTTTAGATGTGGCATTCGTTAGTTTGGATAATTCGTAACTTCGGATAACTCGTATTCGCTACATTCACTAACAGCCAAATTTGAAAGGATATTCCAATACGTATAATTTCATAGTTAGTAATAGTTAGTTATCATTTTGGATTTTCGTTTTTATTTTCGGATTTTCACATTTCTGAATTTTAGATTTTTGAATTTTCAAATTTCCGAATTTCGGATTTTGAAAAAATTAGTTAGGCTTTTCAATAATTCGAATATTTCCGAATTAAACATTTTTTCGAATTTCGTTGAAAACGAATTCGGAACAAAACAAATTGCACATGTCGACAGATCGCAAAGGTAGTGTGTACAGAAGTATGGGCAGAACAGAATGCACCTTTCCTGCACTGTGTTCTGGTGTGAACCGACCCTAATTCATGTTCCTATATCTGTAAATATTTCATTTTTGAACCTCAATTTTTTTTTTTTTTTCAGATACATATCTAACTTCAGGGACTCCGTTAAAGTAGAGGAGCAGAAGAATAAAGCTGCACACAGGACCATGGGACCAGCTAAAGTAGAGGTCCCCTCCCCAAAGGAATACTTACACAAACACACCAAAGAGGCAACACTGGCCCAAAGTAAGCAGCATGTTACACATGTCTCTGGGAGCCACCAGGAGAGGGGAACTGTCACTTGTGAACATAGGGTTCAGGCTTACAAGTGACAGTAGTGAGCTGGCTTTATGTGGCTGTAAACCTCAGACATGAAATATGAACAAAGCATATCCCTCTATAGTGTGTACTTGTCTCAATCCAGAGCACTAAGTGTAATTTCTGTCTGCACCCTCATTCCTCTGCTATCTGCATGAGTCACTTCTGACAAGTTTTCCTGACACCAAGAGAAAAAAAAGATGATGGGGGGAGCTACAGCACACAGCCTGTGATTGACAGCCTCAGCTCTGCTCCTGTGAAGTGGGGTGTATCCCTTCCCTCCAATCAGCTATTAGAGCGCTCCTCACTGAGCTCTGCAATTTCAGCTCTCTGTCCCCTGTTTTCTGACAACTCAGACAAGCCTTTGGACTTTTCATGGCTGTATAGAAAAATAGAAAAGAAAACTGCAGATAAATAGGTCCAACTTATGTAGGAGGATTTGTTTCATCACTGTATCTCACCTGAGGGCAGTCATTTCACTGGGTATATGGAAGGGTTTATAACCACTTTAGCATGCATGATGTTATGCTTTAACCACTTGCAGACCACCCCACGCACATATACTGCGGCAGGGCGTCCGCTCTGTGCCAGATCACATAGCCAGTACGTGATCTGACACTTCCGAGTCCGGGGTGCACCACCGGCAATCCACTCCAGCTGTGATTGGACACAGTGGGAGCTAATCAGCCGGCTCGGCGGGCGCAATGTCTGCCTGGACCCGCCGATCGTTTGGGACACAGGCAGATTGGCAGCGTGCCAATTAAACAAGCAGACCACCGTTCTGTGAGAGGGGAATCCTGTGTTTCTCCTAAGCATGAACACAGATCTTTACTGTTCTGTTTCAACTACAAGGCCATAAACTTTATCTTCAGCATCATGTAGGGCTTACACTGACCTGGTGATCTTTTTATCTCTTGCATCAATTCAGACAGCTTAAACTCAATGAATAAACTCACGTTGAGGAAACAGACAATGAAGCCTTTTAAATTTTCTGTTTAATGATGGATATTCATAGGTAGAAAAAGGATAAAGTTGTAAGCCACATGGAAGATGTGTACATGAATGCAGCATGCTCAGAAATTAAACCAAAAAGAGAGAAGGGGAGGGAATATACAGAACTATGGTGGGAGAGAAGGTTCAGCTCAGACAGAGGCAGACAGCTTAAAGACACCGAGCAATAATAATCCAAATAGTGTAACACAGACAAAATGATAATAAATCACATTGTGTAACACAACACTCCCCGTCTGAAATATTTAGATTTCACAACCTTAAACTTATATATACGTATATAAGTCCAATAATGTCCAATACTGATAGATGTCCTGGAAACTGTAATGAGAAACATGCAACAAGCAAACATAATCACAAGTTCAACAGGATTGCAGAACATGTAGTAGTCCGACATGTGACATCTTCAGAGAATGCGAAAATTCCAAATAGAACCTTTAGTTAGCAGCAATGTACTCCCCGCCGTGCCGAAAGCATGGATAGTCCTTGCATAAGTCACTCCCCTGGCAAAAGGAGTACTAACTCCTTTAGTAACTGAGCGAGTAAAGGTTTGTGTCGATCCTCCTTTGGGTACCTTGACCTTTATCTTCCAGACCTTGTCCTTTAGAAGGATGAGATCTCCAACATAGGTGAAGGGTGGATCTGTAATTAGGCGATCAGCTGGGAGACTTGCCATTTGTAGCTGTTGATGTTTTCCTCTTAACTTGTGGCACTTGACGCACCTGAAGAGCAGGGAGGAGATGCACCTTTTCATACTGACAAGCCACCTTCTGTAAACTGACGGCCTTGATGTTGCACCAGTTCATGGTGGTGACAAACCAGAAGAGTAGTGACATTATGCTCACCTGGTATGATTATAGGATTCTGTTCCTTGCTGCAGGTGAGATTTCCCAATATGGCCACCGACTCTCAGCAGCTGATTGGTGCCAGTGAAGGGTGAGTAGCAATCCTCAAACAAAAACCTTGTAGGTGACACCCATAAGCTGTCCTGAAGAACTGCTGATAACACAGCTCTGGTCCCACAGTCAGCTGGGTTGAGTTCAATGGGAATGTGATGCCATTGACTTGGTAGAGAGAATCTCTTAAAGCGGTAGTAAACCCATGCATTTAACAGGTTAAAAACCAGTCACATTTCCGGCATGTGCCGGAAATGTAACACTCCCATTGGTGGTGCTCTAAACCATACTGTCAAACCATCCAATGGCTGGTGTCATAGCTGATCACATGTGCAGCATCATGGCAGTTGTAGATTAAACAGAGGCCAAGATGGCAGCTTCCTTGGCTGAAAATGATAGGAGGGTTTACTACCACTTTAATACGTTCTACCCTGTTGCTGACGTACACATAAAACTGTTTTGTTTGGTTGTATATGTAACCAAGTACTACCTTACTGTCAGTATAAAAGGTGAAAGAATCAATTCTAGTGTCCATTTCACTTCGTATGACTTCAGCAATTTCTACTGCTAGCACAGCTGCACATGGTTCAAGTCTTGGTATGGAATATGCAAGTTTGGGAGTGAGTTTTGCTTTGCCTAGGACAAAACTACAGTGTGATTCCCCATTAATTTCAGAGGTCTTTAAATAGGCTACCGCAGCAGCAATAGCTTCAACTGATTCATCAGAGAAAATATGAATTTCTCTCCTCCCAGCAGTTGAAATGGAAGCTGGAGCATAGCAACGTGAGATCTAAAGATCGGAAGTTTTTCTAGTGACCTCAAAGAACATCTCCACCTTTGCCACTTGTGGTGTTTCTCACTAGGTAAAGGAGTATCCCATGTTCTCAGTAGATAATCATCTTAGCAGAATCTTACCTTGAATGGTAACTGGAGCAAGGAAACCCAGTGGATCATAGATGCTGTTGACCACCGACAAGACTCCTCTCTTAGTGAAGGGTTTGTCACAAGTTGACACTTGGAAGGTGAACGTGTCTTGTTTGATGTTCCACAACAAACCCAGACTTCGCTGTACAGGAGGCACATCTGTACCTAAATCAAGGTTTTTTAGACTAGTGGCATAATTCTCAGAGTGAAAGGCATTCATAAGTTCCTGGCTGTTGGATATAATCTTGTGAAGGTGAAGGTTTGCTATAGACAACATCTCCTTTGTTCTGGTGTGAAGATCAATTGCTTCTTTTGCAGTTGGAAAAGACTTGAGTGCGCCGTCAACGTAGAAGTTTCTTTCGACAAATTAATGAGCCTCAGATCCATATTCTTCTTCTCCAGCCTGAGCTGTTCTCCTTAGCCCATAAGTTGTCAGTGCAGGGGAAGGACTGTTACCGAAGACATGCATCTTCATTTCATAATCTATCACTTCCTTATTGATGTCATTGTCTTTATTCTTTATGCTATAAAAACCTGACGTAGTTTCTGTTGTCTTCTCTGACAATGAAAAAGTGAAACATCTGTTATGGGTTCTTGCTTGAAGTGAATCAAGACTCCTATTAAACTGTTGTTCAAGTTGGGCCCCGTAAGGAGCAGGTTGTTAAGAGAAATACCTACATGCTGAGAACTGGAATCAAAGACAACTCTGATTTGGCCTGGTTTGCGTGGGTGATACATGCCAAAGGATGGGAGGTACCAGCATTCTTCTCCCTCCTTTAGTGGGGATGCAGGTTCTGCATGGTCTCTGTCAAATATATTTTGCATAAAGTCCACAAAGTGCATCTCTGGTTCCCTGCTTAAGTTGCACTTTAACTGCTTCCACACCGCGCGCAGTATATTTATTGCGGCAGTGTGGATGTGTCCCACGAATCGCCGTAAATAAGCGGGGATTTATAGGGGGCGCGTGCCCCCGCTGTACTCCGGAGGAGTGTGCCCGCGGCGAGCCACAATGAGCGGCCACAGCAAAAGAACGGGGAACCGCCGATGTAAACACTGTGATTCCCCGCTCTGTCAGTGCGGGCATAGGAGATCTACTGATCCCTGTCACTGGGAACAGTTAGATCTCTTATGCCCATGGTAGCCCAGCCCCCCACAGTTAGAGCACGCCTAGGGAACACAGTTAACCCCTGGATCTACCCCTGCAGGTTAACCCCTTCCCTTGCCAATGACATTTATACAGTAATCAGTGGATATTTAGATTTCAGATCGCTGTATAAATGTCATTGGTCCCAAAAAAGTGTCAAAATGGTCCGACATGTCCACCCCAATATCGCAGTACCGCTAAAAAGCACAGATCGCCGCCATTACTACTAAAAAAAAAAAATAAAAACCCCAGAAATTAATTCTCATCATCCGTAAACCCGGCCACTTTTGCGCAAACCAATCAATAAACGCAGATTGCGATTTTTTTTTTTTTACCAAAAATATGAGGAAGAATATAAATCAGCCAAAACCGATGGAAAAAAATGTTTTTTTTATATATATTTTTTTTGGATTTGTATTTTAGCAAAAAGTAAGAAAAACTTTTTTTTTTTGCAAAATTGTCGCTCTTCTTTTGTTTATAGCAGTGATCAGAAATGACGCAGAGGAGATCAAATACCACGAAAAGAAAGCTCTAATTGTGGGAAAAAAAAGACACAAATTTAGTTTGGGTACAAAGTCGCACGACTGCGCAATTGTCAGTTAAAACGACACAGTGCAGAATCGCAAAAAGTGCTCTGGTCCTAAAGTGTGAAATCCTTCTGGGGCTGAAGTGGTTAAGGAGGAGAATATACTGATGGCCTGCTACAAGTTGTTGGGCAATCTCTCTCTTAGGAGACAAAAGGGTAGGGGTGCTACCCAATTATTGGAGTCATCTTGAAATAACTCATTATCCATTACTTTGATAAATTCTTTGCCTTCCATTGAAGGAGCCAGTTTATCATCTTGACTGGTGGCATTAAACACTGTAGAGCTGAATTCGTCATCATGACAGGAGAAAGGACTTGTGTTACTTGAGATACCATGTTGCCATTCACGAATAGCTATTTTCTCTTTCACCCAGTAGTGATGTGGGCATGGCTCAAAGTAAGTGTTTTGGCCATTCGGCAGAACATTTGTCTTGAATGATGAAATTATGGTAGGTTTCTTCATTTTGCCTATGTAGACACTACCTATGATGACCCAACCTAGATCAATGCGCTTAGCAAATGGGGCATCTGGGGGTCCACTGACTTGCTGTGTACCTTGTGGTCTCTTAGCACGTCTCTTCCTAACAGAAGAAGGATCTGATCATCTTTGTCAAGTGGTGGTATCTCATTTGCTATTACCTTTAGGTGAGGGTGATGGAAGGCAGCAGCTGGAGTAGGGATTTCTTCCCTGTTAGCAGGTATCTGATTTTCACTCAACAAGTGTAGGTAGGGGTAGTTGCAAGTTACCTTTGAGAGAAGATACCATGGAGTCCATGAGCCCTTCTACCAGAAACCTCTATAGTTCCACTACAGGTACTCAAGATGTAAGGATGAGCTTCTCCTTTCATTTCAAATAGATCAAGCAGTTCAGATTTTGCAAGTGATCTATTGCTCTGATCATCTAAGATAGCATACGCCTTTTTGGTTGATCCTTGTGGTATATATTATATATATTCACCAAGCATATTTTAGCACAGGACTTATCGCAGCGATCTTCTCCGCAAACTTCAGTGCAGGATGAAGAAATGATAGCGGAATTAGGCACTTGGTCTGTATTCTCCCTGCCATGTGTTGACCTGGGAGGAGAGTTTGCAGGTTGTGCAAAGCTGGGCTCAAGTGGATGGAGAGCTTGCACATGTTGTTCAGAGCCACACTCTATGCACTTGATGGGCATATTACAGCCCTTAGCAAAATGCTCTGTAAAAGCACAATACCTGAATCATAACCCAAATGTCTTTAAAAGCTCCTTACGCTCTTCAAGAGCCTTTTTTCTAAAGTCAATACATTTTTTGATGGGTTGTGGCTTCTTGTGAATGGGACACTCTCGGTTAGAATTTTCAATTTTCCTATTCGTGTTTGTTTGCAGCCACAACTGTAGTAGGAGTGGGGAGGATGTCAGTCTGATACTGGGCCTCTACTGTTCCTATAATTGCCCTGAAGACTGGTACTCTTAGGAAAGGGTGAGAAGAGACTGCACTCACTGTAGGAAAAACTTGGATCGTTCTTGGTCTCTGCAATTTTCTTGATGAATTCACAGAAGAAAGAGAATGGAGGGAAGGAAACCTTGTTCTCTTTTGTATGATGACCCTAGTGCAGACCATTTCTCTTGCAGACCATATGGGAGCTTGGACACGATTGGGTTTACCCCTGTAGCAGTGTCAAGGTAACTGAGTCCGGGTAGTTTTGGGTCTGCCTTGGCTAGCTGAAGCTCAAGGAGAAGGTCACTCAGTCTCTGGAACTCTTTGTTGTCCTAACCAGATATATTTGGGAAGACGAATGTACAAAGCATTTTCTATAGTTTCTGGACTGTCATAACTTTGCTCTAGTTGATCCAATGCAGCTGTGAGGCCAGCTGTAGGGTTGTCCATGAAAACTGATATTAATGGCTTAATGCTTGCAGCAGATAGAGGACCAAGCCATCTGATCAACAGATCCAATTCTTCAGCAGCTGTAATGCCAAGATCACTGATTGCAGTTCTGTAGGCACATTTCCAACTTCTGTAGTTCTCAGGTTGGTCATCAAAACTTGTGAGACCAGTCTTTGTGAGCTCTCTGTGAACTATGTACCTCACAAACTCTGCTGTTGCAGTTGTCTCTGCCTTTATGCAAGATGTTGTTGGCTGAACGGTGCTGACTGCGTTATCTTTGACATTGTTGTTAAAGGACACAGGGAAATATGGTGTAGCAGATGCATTCAGGTGAGTTGCTTGAAGTCAGTTGTTCCAATGGTACGTTGATTTGAGGCTGTACCGATGACAGGAGATTGTTAGCGGTTTGCTCTGATGCTCTGTGACCTATGAAGGAAGGTAAGGTAGGCATGCAGGAAAAGCACTGGAGTTATTGTGCATGCAGGAAGTTGCTGGAACCTCTTTAACCACTTCAGCCCCGGAAGGATTTCCCCCTTTAAGACCGGAGCACTTTTTGCGATTTGGCACTGCGTCGCTTTAACTGAAAATTGCGCGGTCGTGCGACGTTGTACCCAAACAAAATTTGCGTCCTTTTTTTCCCATAAATAGAGCTTTCTTTTGGTGGTATTTGATCACCGCTGCGTCATTTCTGATCACCGCTATAAACAAAAGAAGAGCGACAATTTTGCAAAAAAAACCCAAATTTCTTACTTTTTGCTAAAATACAAATCCAAAAAAAAAATATAAAAAAACATTTTTTTCCATCAGTTTTGGGCAATTTATATTCTTCCTCATATTTGTGATAAAAAAAATCGCAATCAGCGTTTATTGATTGGTTTGCGCAAAAGTGGTCGCGTTTACGGATGATGAGAATTCATTTCTGGGGTTTTTATTTTTTTTATTTTTTACTAGTAATGGCGGCGATCTGCGATTTTTATCGGTACTGCGATATTTCAGCGGACATGTCGGACCATTTTGACACTTTTTTGAGACCATTGGCATTTATACAGCGATCAGTGACATAAAAATGCACTGATTACTGTGTAAATGCCATTGGCAGTGAAGGGGTTAACCTGCAGGGGGCGCTCTAAGGGTTAACTGTGTTCCCTGGGCGTGTTCTAACTGTGGGGGGACTGCCCTAGCTGGGGAAGGGAAGTGATCACACCTTCCGTGTAGAGGAAGGCTGTGATCACAGCCCTTCCCCCTTCACAGAATGGAGATCCGTGTTTACTTACACGGACCTCCGTTCTTTCACTCCGGGGGGGGCATCGCGGGTGGCCGGCGGAGATCGACTCCGCCGCACCCGCTCCCTGGCCCTCCCCGGACACAGTGAGCACGCTCACTGGGCGCGATCTCGCAGCCGCCGTCATATGACGGCGATTTGCGCAGGAGCGCCACCTTGTCGCCGTCAGATGCCGATCGGCGGTCGGCAAGAGGTTAACTTGATGCTGTGAAGGAGTCTCTATGTTGTCAAGAGCATTGGAGACAATGGAGTGGCTTAGGACATAGTCTTTAGTGCGTTTGAGGGAATCTTCCATATCTGCTATGTTTAGGTTGCTGCTGTCTTTCTCACTTGCACCTTCGTCTCCACTGATAGCTTGCTCTAGGACCCTTAGCTTTGCCATACCTGCATCATGTTTACACTGTTCATTTAAGATTTCTATTGCTGCTCTCTGAGTTTTGCCAACTCTGCTTTTTGGTGTGCTGACTGATTTTCCAACTCTGCTCTCTTTTCTGCATATGCAACCTCTTCTGCTTCAGCATGGGCATTAATAAGTCGCTCACTAAGTGTTGAGTATCTTGAACTATTAGATTTAGAGGACCTTTTGGAATGTCTGGTGGAAACAGATCTGTGAGATGCAGTGTCTTGAAGCAGCTCTATCTTTGCTTCTGTCTTTAATTTGGTTTGCTGGATAAAACTGTCTTTTTCTAGAGTAAGAGCTTGGAAGCTCTTTAATTCCTCTAGTGCAGGGGTGTCAAACTCTATTTCATTGAGGGCCACATTAGCCGTATGGTTGCCCTAAAAGGGCTGGTTGTATCTTGGGTGCGATACGTAAAAAGTGCTGGGTTCAAGAGTACGTTATGTACAGAGTGCAGAACTGAGGTTTATGCTATGTACAGAGTGCAGGGTTCAGGAGTGTGTTGCATACAAAGTTCAGTGGTGTGCAGTGTACAGAATGCAGGGTATAGGGTGCGCTATGCACAATATGCAACACCAACCCCCTCACCGAAGCATCCTTGCTTCTCTCTTCTACCTTGCCTGGCTCTACTACCTCCCTTTGTAGGTGGCTTTGTCTCACCTTGCAGGGAGCGGAAGCAGCGGGTGAAAGTTGGAGGTGGCAAAATGGAGTTCTGCCACATTCCGGCTGCAAAACTAGGTGCGAGGGCCACATGACAAGGCCTGGAGGGCCGCATTCGGCCCACGGGCCTTGTGTTTGACATATGTGCTCTAGTGTATCTTCCGTGTTCATACTTTGTAGAACATTAATTAGCTTGTTGGTGGTAAGCTTATAAAGCTCATATGAGGCGCCCTCTAGTGTCAGTAGTTTACATTTAACAGACAGTGTATTTGCTTCAGAAGCAACTTTATCCCATAATAACTTTATACTAGTTGACAATTCAGTTCTTAAAGCTTCATAATTCTCCATTACTTCCCAAGTTGGTTTGACTGAGCGTTTGGGTAATTCAGCAGGCTCAGAGTCTTGTGCTCACATTTAGAGCCACTCATGCTGACATAGGCAGATAATGAGTGATAAGCAGGCAGGATATGTACTGTAATATGACACCAGGTAGCTTGGAGCTTGGTTATGAGGATTACATGTGCTTCTTTTGTTCTTTCTTGCAAGAGAGCAGTAAATCTTGTCTGGATCAGTACTTTCATGTAGAAATCTTGTAATTAGGCTGTGAAACTTTGTTTTTCTACTGTTCTGTTTCAACTAAAAGGCCATAAACTTTATCTTCAGCATCGTGTAGGGCTTACACTGTCCTGGTGATCTTTTTATGCTTTGCATCAATTCAGACAGCTTAAACTCAATGAATAAACTCACATTGAGGAGACAGACTATGAAGCCTTTTGAATGTTCCGTTTAATGAAGGATATCCTTAGGTAGAAAAATGATAAAGTTGTAAGCCACATTGAAAATGTGTACATGAAGGCAGCATGCTCAGAAATAAAACCAGAAAGAGAGAAGGGGAGGGGATATACAGAACTACGGTGGGAGAGAAGGTTCAGCTCAGGCAGAGGCTGAGCTGAACCTTCTCTCACAGACACAGAGCAATAATAAACCTAATAGTGTAACACAGACAAAATGATAATAAATCACATTGTGTAACACAACATTTATCTTCCCCCAGTCAAAGCACCCTCTCACGGTTAGTAAGCACTCCCTAGGAACACATTTAACCCGTTGATCGCCCCTGATGTTAACCCCTACCCAGCCAGTGTCATTAGAACAGTGACAGTGCATATTTTTTAGCAATGATCACTGTAGTAGTGTCACTGGTACCCAAAAAAGTGTCAGTTAGTGTCTGATTTGTCCGCCACAATATTGCAGTCCCGCTATAAGTCACTGATCACCGCCATTTCTAGTAAAAAAAAATTAAGAAAAAATATCCCATAGTTTGTAGACGCTATAACTTTTGCGTAAACCAATCAATATACGCTTATTGGGATTTTTTTTACCAAAAATATGTAGCAGAATACATATTGGCCTAAACTGAAGATATTAGATTTTTTAATAATTTTTTACTGGATATGTTTTATAGCAGAAAATAAATACTGTTTTTTTTTTTTTTTCTAAATTGTCAGTCTTTTTTTGTTTATAGCGCAAAAAATAAAAAACGCAGAGGTGATCAAACACCAGCATAAAAAAGCTCTATTTGTGGGAAAAAAAGGACATCAAATTTATTTTGGTACAGCGTCGCATGACCACGCAATTGTCAGTTAAAGTAACGCATGGCCTGGTCATGAAGGGGGGTAAACCTTCCGGGGCTGAAGTGGTTAAAGCTGAACTCTGTGATAAACTAACATTGTCTACACCTCAGAGTCCTGTGTATTATAAACATCTTAATGTGCTCTGTGTATTTCTTTCAGACCTATGAAATAATCACAGAGAGAATTTACCTCTCTGCAGGACCGGTCACTGCTGCTTTGCCCCCCTGTGCAGGGTGTCTGGTCTTGTCTCCGCCCCTCCTTTAGTTTTCTGTAGACAGCCTGTAGTGGGAGGAGTTCTGCCC
>BLSH010447165.1:562942-574931 GCA_018402905.1 Glandirana rugosa | reverse complement strand
GTATGCCCCCCCCCCCCCCCCCCAGCTCTCTGCAAGCTATGTACAGCACAGTGATTATGTCACTGCTACTTTTGCAAGGTAACTTTTTCAAATGAACGGGCTGCTGTGCAAGCGCAAGGTGCTGCTCACAGAGCCGCATCAATGGGCACATAAGGTAAAGATGATTATTTTAATATATAACGACACTGGGAAGTGTGTTATTTGTTACTAATCATATGTTTGCCTTTCTTGTGCATAACAAGAAAGTGCTTTGCTTGACTCCACAGGAAGACCCCCAAGATGCCTAGCGGAAGACAAGAAGAGGCCCCCAGTTCCAACAAGAGCAGAGCAGCCAATCCTGGGCGTGCAAACTAACAAAAGTTTCATCAAAACCAATGTAGCTGAAGCTGTCATGGCTGTGCCTAAAAAGCCACAGCCCATCTATGTGGACACCAAAAAGGGGGACAAGCATCTCCTCGAAACCTCAGGACTTGTTCCTAAATATATCAAAAGGAAGGTAATATAGCGGTTACCACCACACAGGCTTTTACCAACAGGAAACATCACATAATTAATTTATACACTCAGATAAAGAAATGCCTGCCATCAGTCATCTCAAGATGACATTAACGTCTGTACTTAGTCAGCATCCTGACTGCTGGAAAGCTGTTATTGTGGAAGTGCCATAGCATGCTCCTATGTCTAGGCCTAATGCATGGATAGGGGATATCTGTCAAACATGTCAATCACATCCATACTCTGAGACAGTTCTGATGTTGGTATAATAGGCACAGGGGTGGTGTACAGTGTACTCCATTATTTTAAAACATAAACTATGTGCACTTTACATCTACAGTATTTATGTGCATGCCAGTAAAAGTGCACCATTAAAGTATATGTGAACTCTTATGGCCCCGTACACCGTACAATCAGGGGCCGAAAACTGACGTACGACAGCCTGTCGTACAATAATCTGACCGTTAGTACGCTCCATTCAACAGCCGATTTTGAATTATCATCCAACAGAAGTTGTATGAGCAAACTAGAAGACTTTTGTCTGCCGACAAGGCGTTGTCCGATTTTCGGCTCGTGTGTACTGAAGTTGGACAAACAAAAGTTGTAAGTACAAACACGCATGCTTGGAACCCAGGAAGTGTTCAGTCGTGTAAACCTGCGTCCGTAATTCACTGTTCACCTGAACTTCCTCTTTATACGATCGTAACACGACACTATGTTCGGCTTTGTCGAACGATAATTTGACTACTGTCAGTATGCTAGACAAAATCATGGACAGACGATTTTGTGAAAAGTTGGACGTGCGGTCGTCCAACAATCGCATCGCGTGCACGAGGCTTTACCTTTGTGAAACAACCCATTCAGTTTAACCACTTTACCCCCAGGCCAGTTCTGTCATTTCTCACATAAATGTAAAAATCTGCATTTTTTTGCTAGAAGATTACTAAGGACCCCAAACATTATTTATATACATATAGATATCTATATATACACACACAGTATATATTTATTTTTAAACCCTACGGAACAAAATGGTGGGTTTTATGTCACATAATATTTGCAGTGCCAAGCAATTCTGAAAGGCCAAAGTGACAATAGTCTTTAAAGTCTTGCTATCTTTGGAGCTGCTGTACACTGGAATTAGTGGTTTGCTTCTAACATACCTTTTGTGAAGGACCTGGAAAGCAGTGTTTAAATTTTAGAATGGATTTTACCGAGCGCTGTTCACTTTGTTTTTATTTTTTCCATGGATGATATTGCTTTGCTTTTATTCCCATCTGTTGACGTACTAAATGCATCTCAAACGCGTTCCAAACATGCAGCTCATTCTCCCTGAGAGCACCTAAATCCATTCTGTGTTTGACCAGCTTCTGATTCTGAGTATAGCAGTTCATCAGCTGACCATACACTTGGCAGCTTTACCCCTAGTTCATATCGAATGCGGCTTTGAAATCCTTCACCTTCATCTGAAATCACATGATTTCAAAGCCGCATGTCAGTGCGACTTTGAAGACATCTGTGCAGCTTTATGCACAGATGTCTATGCAAGTCGCACCCGAAATCGCCAAAAGTAGTGCAGGAACTACTTTTTCAAATGAATGTGGCAGAGCAAAGTCGGAATCACACCGATTTGAAAGGGGACATTGCTGACAGTAGGGTGCTAATTGTCGTGCGATTTGACCTGTGACAAGTCGGTCCAATATGGACGAAGGCTTATTAACAGATTTGGAACTTCTTCTCAGTTTCTAACCACAAGCATCTGTCAGCCATGTTATTAGACTTATTCCAGCTTCAACTGATCAAGTTATTAACATGAGAATTGATTGGAAATTACATTTAGCTTGCATTGAATGAGGTTTTAATAGTCTCCCACCGTCATTTTCATTGGTTGGTTGCTCAAAACACAGAAACAAATGTAACCAAGGGAGGAAGGTCGGTGTAAATAAATTGCCAACGAAATAGAGTTACATTCGACTCGGTGGGGACTCCTCACAGTGAGGATGTCTTTCTGGAGGTTTTTCCAATTGGGAAATGCCCTCGGCCTGACCATTACCATGCTTTTGGAAGTCCCTCATGTTGGCATGAGCCTTTGCAGAATTGTTTGAAGAATGTCGTAGTCACTTCTTCTCTTTCTTCTATTTGCCATACAATTATCTGTGTGGATGGATGTACTGTATGTGAGGTTGTCAAATGTTTGGGAATAATTGGAATCAATGAAACTATTATCTATTATATAGGCTACGTCCTTTTTCACACTTAGACCAACTATAAACTTAATTGATAATTGACAGATCACAAACACAGGCCTCTTGCTTTATGGCTTATGGTTCATCATTTGGCATTCTATGCTTGAGATATTCTCTCCAACCAATGTTTTTGTAGCAATTCTATGTTAGCACCTTTTGCTCTTGAAGAAGTGGAATAAGCGAAACATGTTAGAGTGGTTCTAAAGGCTCAAGGTTTTTTACATTCATGCATTCTATTCATGAAGGTAAAAAACTTTATCTGTGTAGCACCCCCCCCCCCCTCCAAATAATTACCTGAGCCCCATCTCAATCATTGGCTCCCACTGTTGTCAATCACAGCCACTGAGCTAATCGGGAGAGACAGGGGGCAGGGCCAAGCCACAGCTCTATGTGTGAATTGATACACAGAGCCGCAGCTCAGGAGCATGCCTGATTGGGTGCCCCCATTGCAAACTGCTTTCTCTGGGGACACTTGGCAGGAGGGAGGGCCCAGGATCACCTGCTAGGGACCTGAGAAGAGGAGGTTTGAGGCTGCTCTGTGCAAAACCACTGCACAGAGCAGGTAAGCATAACATGTTTGTTAAAAAAAAAGAGAGACTTTAATATCACTTTAAGCTCTATGTCAAAGGGTGGTGGATCCCTTTAACGATTTTGGGCTTCTAGTCTAACAGTACATTATATATTACTACTATATCTGGACTGCCACCCTCAGTAACATATGGTGCAGAATGCTACTATGTTTTTAACTTGTATAGTTTTAAGTTTTTATTGTGCATAAGTAAAGTTTTATATTTTATTTTATGTGGTGTAGTTGTGCCTATAAAGTCCATGAACTGTGGTTCAAGCAATTTTCGCTTTATATATACATTAGCGTTTTCCCCAATTATGGGACTTTTAGGGCTCAAATATTAATTATATCATAGAACATAGTTTTATTTTAGTATTTAACAATGACAAAATTGCACATGCATAAAATATCCACAAAGGTGGAATAAGCACAGGGTCATACAATACAATAATCTGTATACTTCACATGAATTGTACATGCAGAGAAAAATGTCCGACACTTTTCCAAGTCATGGTAGCTCCTTCTTCAGGGCGGTCTCTGCAAGTAATGTAGTATGATCTATGGTACAAAATCAAACATCTTAGAACATTTAAAAATGACATATCCAGAAACAGAGAATAAACAATATATGCACAGACATTAGTGATGTACTTCCAAAGTGCTACTCATATGTAGGGTAGGAAGCCGATTTCTTAAAGAAAAAAAAAAACAGTTGAGAGCCAAGTCATTGATTGCTCTCATCAAGTAGACCACCTTCCAAAGAACAGGGAGGGGAAAAAATAATTTTTAAATGATATTGCAATAAAACTATATTTTATGATATAATTATCCTATGAGCCTTAAACGTCCCATACTAATTGGGGAATTTTGTTTTTGTCCATATTACAATTGAGGGATGTTGGCTCATTTTGCAAAATAATATCTTAGCTCCCCTCTATACAATAGAGTCTCAGGTGTTTATATACTTTATATACTCATGGAGAGTATATTTTCTGACCTCCACTGGTGATCAATGTTTTATTCTAGCGCAACCTTTCACTTCATCCTCATCAGTAAATGTTAAACCTCGCAGAATAGATTTCAGCACAAGCATTTTTTTTTCTAAAGGATTTTGGCTCAACCCCGGAATACTTGGTGAGGAGGAACGAAGAAGTGAGAAGAGCTCAGGAAGAATACGATGCTTATGTGAAAGAACGACTTAAGATGGGCGCCATGAAACAGCTCTCCGAAGAAGAGAGACAGAACGTGCTAGAGGTAACATGCCTTTCAAGGGTCAGTCCACCCCATTGTAATATTTTATTTATAGGCAGGGGCTGGTGGGCCGTATCTTGTGGCTGCTTCATAAGCAAGATCTCCCTGGCCCTGGAGGACAAGTTATCCTCTGTTGGGCTCTTCCTGTTATACTGAACTAAAGGGAAATGTTTCAGGTCTACTAAAATCTGAAATATTAGTTTTGGATGGACTTTACAAGTTATAGAGAATAGGAAAGTCATCTGAATGTTACGCTTGTTTGTTGCAACCTCCAGCCCTGGATCTTTCCCCCTAGTGCAGCCGCTGGCGTCCAGCCAATCACAGAGGGAGCGCTGTTTTAAAAGGCTAGCCTGTGGATTGCTCAGTTTTCGATCAACGCATCCATGGGCTAGCAGCCATATCTCCTTGTAATTTCTTAGTGTGTTTCTCTGTGCCTTTTGTGATTCCCAACATCAGCCTTGCTCCCAGTGTGTCCCAGTTCATTTCCACAGTCTGTATTCCTATCGCACACGTTCCTGGAATGAGCTCTCAAAGTGGATGTAAAACACGATTCATGAAATTTGAGCTGGACATATACCTGTATATATGCAGCGTTTTCTTATCTCTATTCATGTCCTGTGGCTTTCTCCTGCTCCGTTCTTCTGTTATCAGCATGATAACTTCTGACGAGTTCTCCGTCAACTGTGATAAAACCAGCCTGAATTTTGTGCCAGGGAGTTTGCTATAAATGGATTAGCAGAGAGCTTGCCGTGTCCCAGGACAGCTCTGGACACTCCTTCCTTCCTTTGCCTATGTGGAGTGGGGGTGTGTGCCTTCCCTCCAATCAGCTTTCTTGGCTGTATGCCCAGACTTCACTCCCGGTGCAGAACAGGAAGAGAAAATCTGTAACACCAGACATCAGATATACAAGTAAAACTTATGTAGGGAGATTTGTTTCATCTCTGTGTATCATCTGAGGCTGCTCACTTCACTGGGTATATGTGAGGGTTTACATCCGCTTTAAAGTACTGGGTGCTGTAGCGACTGCCAGCTGGTTACTGAAACATGCACAATATTGTAGTGGTGTGCTGATGAATATCTATATTACCAGTTCATTTCCAGCCTTGCTCCCAGTCTATCCCAGCTTGCTCCCTACCTTGTATCTTTCTCTACCTGTGTCCTGCTCTGTTCACTCTGTACTCCTCCTGTAGTCTGTTTTCCTAAACCTCTGTCCCTATCCTCAAATAGCTTACAATCTAAGGTCCCTAAATCACATTCATACATACACATACTAGGACCAATTTAGACAGGATCCAATTAACTTACCAGCATGTCTTTGAAGTGTGGGAGGAAACCGGATAACCCAGAGGAAACCCACGCAGTCACAGGTAGAACATGCAACTTCTAGACAGGTAGTGCAGTGGTTGGGATTCAAACCAACTACCCCAGTGCTTTCCTACGTTCTTTGGTTATTTCCGTGTGTACCCTGCTGCTATGTAAGTCTAGTGCCACAGCGCTGCAAGAGAGTCTCATATGCCTGCTTGTTCAGCCGGAGGACTACAACTAGTACTGCCTGCAGTGCAACATCTCCAACACCAGGAGCTTGGGTGAGAACCAGGCGGTATCTTAGTTTCTGCGCCTTGGCCCTTTTCAGGATTCTCACCATCACTAAACAAGCCTCTCCCACATCCTGACTCCCTAAGGCAGCTGCCTAAGCAGTCTTATGCTGGTGTCGAACCTGTTTACAGCTCTAGGCTCTCTTGTAGGACCCTGGAAATACTGAGGACCACAAATACCTCAAGAATGTGTTTCTGAGCAGAGCTTGAGTGCCCTCTAGTGATATTTGGGATCCTCAGTTTATCCAAAATCCAGTTGCAAGGCCCAGTGCCACCATTGGTGTGTAAGGTAAGCATTTTTTACATTTTCTTTTTTCAGATGTATTATAATGTTATTGCTTTCAGTTAGTGTTTTTTTATGCAAGGTCTGCTTTAATCTGAGTATTATATAATCTGATCAGATTTTTCACAGATTTAGGAGGGACTTGGAAATTGGAAACATAAAGGCTTGTATCTTCAGGAGCTCAGATTTAAGGCCATTCAGAAGTGTATATTGTAAATGTCTCCTTTTCTTGTGTAGGGATTGAAGAAAAACTGGGATGAGCTTCACCACGAGTACCAAGGCCTCTCCGTTGTGATTGACACACCGCCCAAAAAGGCTTACAAAGAGAAATTGGAAGCAGAAATGAGACAGCTGGAGCGAGACATTGATGCAATTGAAAGACACAAGATTATCTACATAGCCAATAACTAGACATGACTTTTCTCATAAAATGGAGAGAGACATCATTTATTAAAGCTTACTTTACTATTGGTCCAGCTTGGATGAATGTAAGTATGCATGTTCCATAGTTGTGGGGTCATGATATCACTGCCCCACCTCTTCACCTCTTCCAATCATAAAGCTCTTTGCATGGTACCCATGGCAAGCGAGCAAACTCCTGTGTTTACCAAGCAGCGCAACAACAGGACCTAGAAGCTAATGGTGATCACTGTAGTAGTGATACCTACTATAGTGATTTTTTTTTAGCTTCTCCAGGGATTAGCCAAGTATGGCACATATATACCTACACTGGTCGAAGCTGGACCATTATAAGTAAGCAGGAAAAGCCCTATCTAACTTCAGCTTCAGGGATTTAGTAATTTATGTATTTCTAACAAAATATTTTTTCAATTTTAAAACCTTTTCTTTATTACTATTAAAAGGTTTCCCCAAGAAAGACTTTAATTTGTATATTCTTACATAGAGTTGTATGAATCCATATTTTATTACTATTGAATTCTTTTAAAGTCCTAAACTGTGGAAACTGTGCCCAAGAAAGGCAATCAGAGAACAAATACCAGTCACCAGTATTGCCCATACGTTTGAAACTGCTCAAACTTTCCCAAAAGCTTTACTATTAACTTGTAAAAGCTTGGGGGACACAATGCTGTAAATATGCTAAAGCATGAAGCTCCAGTATTTCTCTAATGGCAAGTTTTCTTTGAAGTGTTTATATAGCAAAAAAAAACAAAACACTTGGTTGTAAACTCTTACATACATATGGGAAAATAATTATTTAATCCCCTGCAGATTTTGTAAGTTTGCCCACTTACAAATAAATGAAGGGTCTATCATTTTTTATCATATGTGTATTTTAAATGATAGAGACAGAATATCAACCACAAAAAAAAATACATGATACAAATGTTATAAATTGAGTTGCAGTTCAGTGAGTAAAATAAGTATTTGATCCCCAAGCAAAACATGACTTAGTACTTGGTGGAGAAACCCTTGTTGACAAGCACAGAGGTAATGTCAAGACTGGGCACAGCCCTTCCTTCCCAGAGCTCAGGCTGCTCAGCTGTCATTTAATTACCAGTACTCATTATTCCACAGTGACTCACCTGATGATCATATCCTGCTCATCAGTCAGCCTTGCTGGCTATTTAATCTGCCTGGATCAGATCTCCTGTGCCTTTGCCTTGGTCAGCATATCTGAGTTGTCGTTAAGAGCACCTTCTTCTGATAAAAATTATACACCATTTTTTTAAGTGGGCAAATTTACAAAATCTGCAGGGGATGAAATTATTATGTTCCCCACTGTATACCCAGTGAAGGCACTGGCCTCAGGTGATACACAGCGATATAAGAAATCCTCCTACATAAGTTGGACCTGTTTATCTGCAAACCAGTTCTCCTGTAGAGCCTTCTAAAGCACACAAATGAAAGGATTTTTCTCAGCAGCAGAGAGCAGGGGCAAGCATCTGACATTACACACATTGCAGAGCTAGATCACAGAGCTCTGTAAAATCTGATAGTTGATTAGAGGGAAGGGACACACCCTCTGTACACAGGCAAACATACAGAGCTGTGGCTATGAGTCACCTGCTGTGTGCTGGAAGAGGGTGGGCCTTTTCCCAGGAGGCTGCTGTGTCAGCTTAACCACTTTTACCCCCTTCCTGCCCAGGCCAGTTTTCCGCTTTCAGCACTCTCACAATTTGAATGACAAGTGCGCGATCATGGAGCACTGTACCCAAATGAAATTTTTATCATTTTTTTCCTCACAAATAGAGCTTTCTTTTGGTGGTATTTAATCACCGCTGGGTTTTTTTATCTTTTGTTAAAATAATTGTAATGGTAATTTTTCTCTGATGTGCACTGATGAGGCTGCACTGATGAGACTGATATGCTACACTGATGAGGTGGCACTGATGAGGAGGCACTAATATGCAGCAGTGATGGCCACTGATAGGTGGAACTGATGGGCAATGATAGGTGGCACGGATAGGCGGCACTGATGGGCAGAAATAACTTCTGATGGGCACAGATTGGCCTCACTGATGGGCACAAATTGGCATCACTGATGGGCACAGATTGGTTTCACTGATAAGCACAGATTGGCATCACTGCTGGGCACTATAGGGGGCTACACTTATAATCAGGACACTGATACTCAGTGCCCTGATTATCTGCGCAGGTCTCACCTGTGAGGAGATGCCGCTGATTGGCTCTCCTCTCCTCACACTCTGTCAGCGTGAGGCAAAGAGAGCCGATTAAAGGCATCTCCTTGTTTACATGTGATCAGCTGTGATTGGACACAGCTGATCACATGGGTAAAGAGCCGCATCATCAGCTCTTTACCAAGATCAGAGTCACCCCCGTGTCCCAGGGACACAGCGCACCCGCGATCGCTGCGCTGTGCACCCCTATGGGTGTGCGATTGCGGTGAGACGGGGCGACGTCGGCCCAGAACAAGAAAGCAACCCCACTCACCATCATTGGTCTATATGGCAGGCAGGAGGAGGTTAAAGAGGTTGTAACTTGCAGCCTAAAAAAAAAAATCATCATCCCGCAGCTCTCCTCTCTCCCCCTCCCTCCCAGCCTGTCAGCTTCTGTGTGTGTGAGCTGCCCCCCTTCCGCCACTATTATTAAAGGGCAGTAAAGTAGAAGAAAGATTACTGCCAGTCCCTCTGTTCTACTACCGTAAGTAATCCTACACTGTGTACATGTTTTTATAAAACTGTCCCTGTAAATACCTTATTTCAGATCATTTCTGTCTGGTCATGTGGCCTCTGGTCGCTCTCCTCCCCCGATCCAAGTGCTACAGTGGGAGGGGCTGAACGAAGAGCACCGCAGTCACATGACCTCCCAACTGATGTCAGAGGGGGATCTCAGCCCCAACCGCTGTTACCTTTAGATCGGGGGAGGAGACCGGCCATAAAACGATCTGAAATATGGTATTTACAGGCACAATTTTATACAAATATGTACACAGTGTAGGATTGCTTAGTAGAACAGAGGGGCTGGCAGTAATATTTATTTGGCTTTACAACCACTTTAAGCTGGTCATACATAGATCGAAATGTAGCCGGTTCAACAGGGATGGGCCAAATTTAATCCATGGATGGGCAGGCTGGTTGTACAGAAGTCGATCTACCAGTCTATAGCCGGCAGCACTGATCAGTGTATTCTGACAACATGAAAGTCTTGAAGAGCTTGGGAACAATGACAGAAAGCAGTCCCATCAGCAGCACAAGGTTCTACAGAATGACCATTTTATCCATTATTTTGTTTAAAAGTGTATGTGAACTCTGCTTTTCACACTAGTGCAGGCATACAATATTAATAATCCATAGGTCTTGTAATAAAAAAATCAATTCCATACATTTTTTATTGACTTTTATGAGTGGTCCCATAAATACTGCCTTAGTGATTCATCCCTGCAGGACAGGACTTTGGAAGGGGAGAAGCTAATGATGTCACTGTGCCAGGAACTCCCAGTCTTAGCTGCTAAATGGTTAGCGTAACTGTCAATCACATCCAGCAGTACATTTGCTGACAATGCTAAAAGTATCAGGCACGTTGTGCACAGCTGCATAGAGGTCATACAAGTGGGTGAAAATGCTGCCTATATTCACTTTAAACAATATCTAAAGCCCATGGACAGCTCGAGTTGTGGTGACTCCTGCTATATCTGACGATATTCGAGCTGTGGGTGGCCCTGTAAGCACCACCCAGCTCGGCAAAAGTTTAACATTTAAAAATTGATGCGTGGAAATGTATTGGTCGAATACACCCTATCAGATACATCAGATCAGATGTGATGTAGTCACTGTTTGACAGTGTAAACAGCCACACAAGACACAGCTGCCTGAATACAATGTTTAGCATTGATGGGGGAATCAAGTGATTTTTCTTCTATTTCTTGTGGGCTGAATGCCCAAAATTCTATCTATCTATGCCATTGAATGTAAGACTGCCATACATAGCTTAAGGTGTTGCTAAACCCACAACAGTAAAATCAGTCTGTATATGCAGTAAAGCATGCTTGTTATACTCCCTGTGGGGTTAATCCTCTGCATTGTGTAAAAAGGCTGTTTGATTCTGTCTTCTCTGACTCTCCCATTCTTTTACTGTCCCCAATCCATCTGCTGATAGTACAGAGCCTTGGGGGCAAACTGCACTTGCTCAGTTTGGTGTGTATTGCTAGAGAGTTTTTTTTTTTCTTGGGAGGGTACATGTGTCCAGCACAGGGCCAATCAGCACTGTCCAGACAGAGGGTCAGGAGTCATGCAGCCTCATAGGACAATCAGGAGAGAATGAAAATTCCTCCTACAAGCTTTATCCAGACACTAATAGAAGTCACAAGACTGCTATATGCCACTGATGAGAAAAGGCTATTTAGCAGTTTATATTTTCTAAAACTATTGCTTTTCCATATTCTGTGTACTGTGGAAGACCAGATATAGTGAATGCAGGGTCCTGGGTTTAGTAATAATGTTTTGAATGATTCATGCTGAATGGGCTGAAATTAGAGCCGTGGGTGCCCCTGTTGGCACCACCCGGTTTGATAATAGCTTGATTGAGCAACTTTTGATGAAAGAGCTGGATGAAAAGTTGTCAGCCAAACAGCGCCTGCATTCAATCAGATACACGCACTGTTCAAGTGTTCTGACTCTGGAGTCAGCTGTCAAAATAAAATATCCAGCAGGGAAAATGAATCTATCCATGCTGTTTATCTGTTAGATTTCTTTTGAAACTAAAAAAAAAATAATCTACAAGTTTATGGCCAGATTTAAACTAGGAAAGACAGAAGGACCACTGTGAGCAGTGCACACGTACTGACAGTGAATGTGCTGACAAGAGGAGACTGTAGAGTGCCAACTGTAATCAGTAATCAGTAAGCAGGCTGAGGTTTACTCTTGAAAAGGTTGAGTGTTTTAGTTGAGGTAGCATTCCAGCTGTGTTGTCTGGTTGGGGTGTCTGGATGACAAGATTACAAAGCCCTTAGCAGGTAAAATGGTTTAAATATATGTACTCTATATGTTTATTTAGTTACTTGTTTAGAATTCATTCAGCTTTAACCAATGTTATTAAACCCAGTAATATGAAAATAGTTCACCTGGGGGGG
>BLSH010447165.1:536291-553529 GCA_018402905.1 Glandirana rugosa | reverse complement strand
CAAGCCCCCCCCCCACAACACTTCACCTCGGACGGCGGAGGACACCAGATCCCCCCCCCCCCCCACACCTCCGCCTGCTACCGCACCAGCTTGTGTGGCTCAGGTAATCAGAACACCCAGTGTACAGCCCTACTGCCCAGGCAGAGAACAGATAGTGACAGGCTCGTGCAGCAGCGCAGTAGTGAGAGACAGAGAGAGGAGGAGAACACAGGCCATGGCGGCCGCCTAGCGACGTCACTGCTTTCAAAATCGGTGGAACTCTGATAGAGTCGAAGTCACACCGATTTGGCCGCTTCCTTTGCAGACAATAGGGTGTGACTTGTCATGCCATTTGAAACTATCAAATCGCATGACAAGTCACACCGGTGTGACTGGGGGTTAAGTTGGGGCCTTTATAACCTTATAATAAACATGAAGCTGTTTATTGTGGAAAGGCTTAGAGTCCATTCTGATGTGTCAGTTGTCCTGCGTGGATCAGCATAGAACACTAGACCATTATTGTAGCTGCGGGAAGTCCATCAGACTATCATATGATAGTGATTCTCATTAGTTTCAGTTCTAGGCTATAAGTAATTTTAACATACAATGACTGTCATGCTTTGATGATTATAAACATATTACTCGGAGAAAATTGGAATGTGATATTTTCAGTATCACATGCTACAATATTCCAAGGCTGTGAAGATCAATGGGGGTGCAAATGTGGTTGAAAGTTAGGAATATATTGCATCATATAGACTGAAACTACATTGGACATGCACTATATTGTCAAAGTATTGGGACGCCTGGATTTACACGCACATGACCTTTAATGGCATCCCAGTCTTAGTCTATTGGGTTCATTATTGATCTGGCCCACCCATGCAGCTATAACCGCTTCAACTCTTCTGGGAAGGCTGTCCACATGGTTTAGGAGTGTCTATGGGAATGTTTGACCATTCTTCCAGAAACAAATTTGTGAGGTCAGGCACTGATGTTGGACAAGAAGGCCTGGCTCACAGTCTCTGCTCTAATTCATCCCAAAGGTGTTCTATCGGGTTGAGGTCAGGACTCTTGGATGAACTTGACTGGCCTGCACAGAGTCCTGACCTCAACCCGATAGAGCACCTTTGGGATGAATTAGAGTGGAGACTGCAAGCCAGACCTACTTCTTACCTTGTGGACAGCCTTCCCAGAAGAGCTGAAGCTGTTATAGCTGCAAAGGGTGGGCCAACTCAATATTGAACCCTACGGTGTAAGACTGGGATGCCATTAAAGTTCATGTAACGACAGGTGTCCCAATACTTTTGACAATATAATGTATGAATTAAAAGTCCTTGGCTTATCCTTGCACTGCAAGGTAATTGGGAAGCAGATAACTATTTCCAACCTGGCTAGTCTTTCCTTCAGATTTGTGTCCACCTGTTTCTATTGTTTGTACTGGAAACTAGCTAGCTACTAAGGGACTGAGGTCTCCTTTTTCCATCCATAGAACCATAAGATATACTCCATATTGCACACTACATTGCACAGCCATCTCTTTAATTATTTTAGTATAGCCAATGTCCCCATTAGGGGTGGCTGGTTGATATGGTTCATCTTATCACACTGCCCTCAATCACATCCATACCGCATCCAGAGTCATTAAACATGCCGATACTTTGTTTTCTTTTGTTGGTTTATTGGGGAAATAAACTTGGATAGGGATTGGGGTGTTATGGGATGCCCAGAGAATTAGTTCATCAAACGGGACCATCTATATACATCTTCAGTATATACACTCCTTCTTCCTCCAGCACATCACTTGCTTCACCAACTCCTCTTGCTCTCTCCTGCACATCACTTGCGTTACAGTTGAGACCTGAAAGGATATTTATGAGGCCTCCATCTTCTCCTTTCCGGCCTAGCTAGCACATGTGAGGCCTGCTATAGATTAGCGCAGCCTAAGGACTGCCCATTACAGGCAGGGAAAGTTAATTCCCAATTTGTAGGAAAAGTTCTACAGTGCTAGCCGGCCCAATGGACTACTACTCCTAGCCCATCCTCTTGTAGACCCTGCCAGCCCTCCTGGCTGCAACAGTCTTCTCCACTGCCACCGTGACACTTCAGATTCCCTACTGGTCTCTGCATCCTTCCCAGACTGTCTCTCACCCCAGAATGGTCCGGCATGCCTCTCCTCCAACTTTCCAGGGGCTGCATCACTCACCGCTGTGACTTGTAGTTCCTCCCAGAGATCTCCCCAATAGTGCTCATTCTCAGCTGTCCTTTTGTCCTTTCCACTCTGCCTTGTGCCTGCCACCGAATTCTCACTTTATCCGGCTGCACCTGAGCTCTCCCCGGCCAGGTTCACCCCCCCTCCCCTGCAGACTGGGGGATCCACAGGGCCATGAGAGCCCAGCACTATCTCATCTCTGCTCTCTCGAACTCCAAACCAAACTCCTCCCCCCACTGGGCTGACCCTGAGTATTTGAGGAAGCCTGCCCCCTGCCAATCCAAATTGGGGATTGGCCAGGAGCTTCCCAGAACACTCCAGATAGCTACACCACCTCTCTTTCCAGAACATTCCACCAGCCTCTGGAAAAAAGTGGGAGGACCTGGTGACCTCATCTGTGAATCATCCCAGTCCTACCCGAGACACTCCCAGCCCAGAAGTCAAAACAACCAGGCCTGGCTAAATTTTCCTTACCTAACAAAAGTCTTGATTCTTAGCACCTACCTACAGTAGTGGGCGCTACATTCACCCCCCACCAAACCTCAGCTGGTCCCCAGCTGAGAAAATTTACAAAAAAAGCACTCCTGGGCCCAGGAGCAAGGGCATCCCAAAACAAAATACAGGTAAGGGAGGGGAAAAGGGAACAAACTGGGATGGGGAACTGTACAAATAATTTAAGTAAAAAATAAAAATATAGCAAATTCATCTCTGTAAATTATTCACACTGTACAGTATAATTCATTCCTAACTACAAGTCCCTGGAACTAGCCACATACAGAAACAATATACATTCCTGGGCCAGAGCACTTTCCTCAGACGAAAAGTACTCCGCCCACATAATTGTAAGTAGGTTGTTGACTCTCGACGGATGGGGGATGAACAGCTGTTCCATCCCTGGGCTCCTAAGAGAAGGGTAAAACAACTAACTACAACTATCTACAAAAATAGGTCTATTGAGAGGGGGTCATAGGCCTCCAAATAGAGCAACATATCACACACAGTAACCAAATTTCATCTTTACCTGCCTGCCCTGTCAGTAAGAGGTTATTATCTCACTGCAGTAGCAGAAAAAAGTAAAAAGTCAGTAATAAGAGTTCCTCTTTAAAGTTCCTGGTGGGAGGGCCCCCTGCCTGGACAACAGGTTTTAAAAAGGTAAATGAAAAGGGCAAACCTCACTCAAGTCCCTTCCACGTACCTGGTGGAACAGTCTGACTTATGCAGTAGGCAACCTCCCTTACTACCCTGACTCGGGAACACCTGGTAGAGCAGACAGGTGGCTCGGGAGTGCAGGGTGGCATGAGGGTCGGGCTGGGTCACTGGTGATGGTAGGAAGTCCGTTGGTGCACTCGTGCATCTGAAGCGTGGTCGTACAGGCCGGGTCGTGGAACGGGCTGGTGGTGCGGTACAGGAGGGTGTTGGGTGGTCAGGTCCAGGCAGGGTCATCAACAGGCAGGCAGCAAAGGTACAAAAGGATCAGACAGGAGAGTGGTCGTAGACAAGCCAGGGGTCGTGCAGGCGGAAATCAGCAGGGTCAGGCAAGCCGGGGCACAGGAACAGATAATCGGATTACAGGTTGCTCGGAACACATACTAAACGCTGTAGATCAGACAGCACTTGCTGCAGGGTGCACTCAGCCTAAATAGAGCCACTTGGCGCTGTTTCCGGCGCGTGCGCAAGCGCCAAAAAAGCGCTAATAAGTCCTTTTGGCACCGGATTTCTTCTAACAGGCAGGCTGGTTTGTTCTGCAATCAGGAGGATATGAACGCTCCACCAGCAGTCTCTGAATTATCCCTACACCAGCTGTAACTTCAACAGTCCCTCAGATGTTGTAACGAGGGTCGGGCAACCTCTTCAGGCTTCTCCCTTCCTCCCGAATAGAGACAGAAAAGCTCTTTGCGGGTTGGCCTGGCTTGATTACCATCACACGGTCCTTCCGAATAGCATGCCCAAGGCTCCACTCCTACTTTAAATCCACAAATCTTTCCCAGCAGCTGCTATCCGGTCCCCGCAAAGGCTTAGGTACATGAAGGTAGTCCCATGTCATCTCCTCTTCCCACTCCTCCCTGGAGCTCTCCACATTGTCCATGACATGGGGTGGGACATAGGAGTAGTTGAGGCCCCACTCCAGAGCTACTTTCCACTGAACTTCCCTTTGGTACCGGGAGAGCCTAGGTAGACCCTTAACCTTAAGGATATTTATCAGGCCTCCATCTTCTCCTTTCCATCCTAGCTAGCACATGTGAGGCCTGCTGTAGATTAGCACAGCCTCAGGACAGGCAGGGAAAGTTGATCCGCAATTTGTAGGAAAAGTTCTACTTTGCTAGCCGGCCTGATGGACTACTACTCCCAGCCCATCCTCTTCCAGACCCTGCCAGCCCTCCTGGCTGCAATGGTCTTCTCCACTGCCACTGTGACACTCCAGTCCCCTGCTGGCCTCTGCATCCTTCCCAGACTATCTCTCACCCCAGACTGCTCCGGCATGCCTCTCCTCCAACTTCCCAGGGGCTGCATCACTCACGGTTGTGACTTGTAGTTCCTCATAGAGATCTCCTCAATAGTGCTCTCTCTCTACTGTCTTTCCCTCTCTGCCTTGTGCCTGTCACCGAACTCTCACTCTATCCGGCTGTACCAAGCTCTCCCCAGCCAGGTTCACCCCCCCAGACTGGGGGATCCCCAGGGCAACGACAGCTCTCCCGAACTCCACACCAAACTCCTACCCCCTCTGGGCTGACCCCGAGAATTTGAGAAGGCCTGCTCCCTGCCAATCCAGATTGGGGATTGGTGAGGGCTCCCCAGAACACTCCAGATGGCTACACCCCCTCCCACCTCTCTTATCCACCAGCCTATGGAAAGAAGTGGGAGGACCTGGTGACCTCATTTGTGAATCCTCCCAGTCCTACCTGAGCCACTTCCAGCCCAGAAATCAAAACAACCAGGCCTGCAAACTCACCAGACCTGGCTAAATTTTCCTTACCTAACAAAAATCCTGATTCCTAGCACCTACCTACAGTAGAGGGCGCTACATTAGTATTGTAGTGGAGTCTCTCCTTACCCACCTTGTCCAGCAGTGGGTGCAGGCCCTTTTAGAGCTGAACTTCAGATATGATCTAAATTGCATAGATACATTATCCAGCTTAGACCAATGTAAGTATGCATATTTAGAACCTGAGGAACAGCTTTGGAAGCTGAAATCACTGTAGTAGTCAGTGCTACTACAGTGATAACTGCTATTTTGCAGGTCCTGTGCCCAGCAGCAAGCTCAGTGAACACTGCTACCATACACATAGCGCCTTGTATATTTTCAATGAATACAATGTGTTTTCTGATCGGACAAGGTGGAGATCATGAGGTCACTACTCCCCAGTAGTCAGTCACATACCTGCTTTAAGCCATACGACAATGGACCCCAATAGCAGCCTTACCTAGCAGGATCTGTTTCCAGAGGATGACCCCATCTTGAGGTTAGGAGGATCCAAACAAAGGAAACAATTATTTCCATATTTACATACATCAGTCATCCCAATGGTAAAGGTATATTCCATAAGTTACAAACAATAGAGAAAATATAGATAGGAGGAGAGCCCATACCTCTCAGGAGAATTAACCAGAGCCCTGCACCCCATGTGAGGAGGAGTCCCAATTAGTCCTGCACCTTCCTCACCTGCTTCCTATAAGTAGAAGCCCCAAGAGGAAGGGCCCTTTCACACGGGCTTATCCGTTTTCGGATTCCGCTTTGCTCAGCGGGGATCTCTCCGCTGATCCCCACTGAGCAGACGGATGACAGTTCCGTCTTTGCTCACTGAGCAGAGGTGGAACTGTGAGAGCCCTGCTGTCCTTTATGGAGATCGGATGAAAACGGACCGCATGTCTGTTTTCATCTGATCCGATGCTACAGACGGATGAAAAATAGGGTTTCCATCTGTCTGTATTTCACAGACAGGATCGGATCGGAGAGCGGTGGATGTCAGCGGACATGTCTCCACTGACATCCGCAGCTCCATAGGGCTGTATGGAGCGTCCATTCAGGTCAGGCGGAATGGCGGACCTGAACAGAAAGCCCGTGTGAAAGAGCTCATAGAGTCACACAGATAACATATTTATTTGGTCCTTTCCAAAATGCCCCCCACTGACATGGGAAGGGCTGACACTTCCTAGGATAACCCCCACCACTACTCTGGGGGCCTCTAATGACTAGCAAGGAGATTACACCACCCACTCACTACAAGGGGTCCCCAATCCTATTCCCATAACGAACTAAAGCAACACTTTGTGGCCATACTGGGGGATTACTCCAGACACTCCCGTTGTGCCCCTACATTACAGTGCTTAAAGGAGTTGTAAAGTCTTAAGGTTTTTCACCTTAACGCATTCTGTGCTGCAGCTTCCCCCAGAGCCCCCCTTTTTCTTACCTGAGCCCGATCATTCCAGCAATGTGCACGAATCCAGCTCCATCCTTATTGGATAGTTTGATAGCAGCAGGAGCCATTGGCTCTCACTGCTGTCAATCAAATCCAGTAACAGAGGAGAGGAGGGGGGGCGGGGCCGAGTCCTGCTGTCTGTGTCAATGGACGCAGCAGCAGGACTCATGAGCCCTCATGGGTGCCCCCACAGAGAGCCGCTTTCCCTGGGGGCACCCGTGAGGGCGCATGAGGGATGAAGAGGAGGAGCCAGGAGTGGCGCCCGGCACCCTAGAATAAGAGGATCGGGGCCGCTCTGTGCAAAACCCTGACGATCACAGCAATACCTCACATGAGTGATTTGAACACTGTTTACATTGCAGGCGCGACTTATATATGTGTTTTCTTTGGTGCGCGAGCACACGGGGAAAGGGGTGTTTTAAAAAATGTTTTCTCTTATTTATTTATTTTACTATACACCGTCCCTTTAAAAAAAAAAAATCTGACCACTTTTATTGCTGTCACAAGGAATGTAAACATCCCTTATGACTTTATGGAGGGGTCAGGCGTCTAAAAGACCCCAAACCCCTACACTGCACTTAAAAGTATTCAAAATGACAAAATCTGCATTTTTTGAATACTGACATTTTTTTTTAAATAGGTGCCATTGGCTACTGAGTAAACCGGACATGGCGTTGTGATGTCGCTTCTGGGTTACTACATCGGAGACATGATCAAAGCTGATTCTGGTTTTGTTTGGGTCTACGGCCAGCTCAGCAGACACGCCAGCTGGTCTCTCGGGCCTCCTGGTGGGGCGGGAGACTCGGACGGAGCGGCGGGAGGGGGATGGGGGTGGGGAGTCCCCTCCCACTGCTTGTGATAATGGTCGAGCGGCTGCCTCGTTGGTTGTTATCACAGGAAAGCTGACCGCCCACTCTGAACAACAGTACCGGGATGATGATGCTAGCTGCAGGCATCACTCCGTTACAACCACTTCCTCAAAATGACGTACAGGTATGTGATTTTGTGGGAAGTGGTTAAATTCACATCAGCCAATCACATAATAGCTTAAGCTGGCCACACAGCCTTTAGATTTTCCTTAGATTTGATCTGTCAAATGACCAATCTACCAATGACTATATAGTACAATAGCAGAGAAAAATAAAGCAGGATATATACACTATCTCACAAAAGTGAATACACCCCTCACATTTTTGTAAATATTTTATTATGTCTTTTCATGTGACAACCCTGAAGAAATGACACTTTGCTACAATACAATGTAAAGTAGTGAGTGTACAGCTTGTATAACAGTGTAAATTTACTGTCCCCTCAAAATAACTCAACACACAGCCATTAATGTCTAAACCACTGGCAACAAAAGTGAGTACACCCCTAAATGAAAATGGTCAGATTGGACCCAAAGTGTCAATATTTTGTGTGGCCACCATTATTTTCCAGCACTGCCTTAACCCTCTTGGGCATGGAGTTCACCAAAGCTTCACAGGTTGCCACTGGAGTCCTCTTCCACTCTTCCATGACGACCTCACAGAGCTGGTGGATGTTAGAGACCTTCCACCTTCTGTTTGAAGATGCCCCACAGATGCTCAATTGGGTTTAGGTCTGGAGACATGCTTGGCCAATCCATCTCTGGATATGACGCTGAGCACCTGCACTCAACTTCTCTGGTCACCCATGGCGAGGTCTGTTCTGAGTAGAATCTGTCCGGTTAAACCGCTGTATGGTCTTCGCCACCGTGCTCCAGCTCAGTTTCAGGATCTTGGCAATCTTCTTATAGCCTAGGCCATCTTTATGTAGAGCAACATTTTTTTCAGATTGTCCAACTCTTACCCCCATTTCCCTTCCTTTTGCAGACCTCTAGGACTTGTTAGGACTTTGTTACAGCCATTTTTGTGCCTAAAAGTTCTGGTCCCCATTGATTTCAATGGGGTTCGGGGTCCGGGTCAAAGTTCGGGTCAAGTCCGGACCCGAACCCGGACTTTGTCCATAAGTTTGGCCGAACCTGCCAAACCCGGACTTCTAGAGGTTCGATCAACTCTAGTACTGACGGCCTATCTCATTTCTTGAGGCCCGAAAATGCCAGAACGGTACAAATATCCACCAAATTACCCCTTTTTGGAAAGTAGACAGTCCAAGGTATTTAGTAAGTGACATGGTGAGTTTTTTCAAGTTGTAATTTTTTTGTCACAATTTTTTCGAAAATTAAGAAATGTAAAAATGTTCACAATTTTTACATACTATCACCAGTGCAGTACAGCATCGTATAACTGGTGTGGTGGTGATCAGGGACACTGACTGATAAAAGTATGTAGAAAAAAAATATATATATATATTTTTTTTTATTTCTTTATTTTTTTATTATGTTTTTAAAATATTTTTACAATTTATTTTACATACAGTGACCAGAGCAGTGTTGCTATACACTGTGCTACTCTGAGGCGGTGATCAGAATTTTTTTTTCTTTTACGCACTATGATTGCTTAGAACTGTGAATTCTACAGCTATAAGCAACCATTTTTTTCTGAATGAAAATTATTCATTCAGTGTTTACTAACACATATGTGTGTGCATGTGTATGCATAACAGTTTACTATACTTCAGTTATGTATGAACACAGTGAGTGATCAGTACTGATCGCTCACTGTGTTTATTCACAAAAGGAAGGGGCCTGTAAATGACTTAGTGGCCTAGGCCAGGGGTAGGCAACCTGCGGCTCTCCAGCTGTTGTAGAACTACATTTCCCATGAGGCATTGCAAGGCTGATGGATACAATTACTCCCAGAAGCATGATGGGAAATGTAGTTCTACAACAGCTGGAGAGCCGCAGGTTTCCTACCCCTGGCCTAGGCAATAGGAGGAATCTGTGCCACATGGGGTGTTTAGGGTATGCCCAGGCACACCTGGCACACCCTGTGACATCCATCCAGACCCTGGGAGTGCAGCACATCCTTCTGGCCTAAGCCAGAATGGAGGTGGGGGCGACCCAGAATGTTAAAGGATTGTAAAGTCAGAAGGTTTATTATCTTAATGCATACTATGCATTAAGATGAAAAGCTTTCTGTGTACAGCAGCCCCCCTCATACTTACCTGAGGTCCCTCTCTGTCCAGCGATGTCTACGAGTGTCTCAGCCATCCGAGATTCTCCCTCCTGATTGGCTGAGACACAGCAGCGGTGCCATTAGCTGGCGCTGCTGTCGATCAAAGTCAGCTAGCCAATTAGGGGAGAGGAGGGCGAGGCGGGGCCGGGCTCCGTGTCTGAAAGGACATAGGGAGTTGTGACTCAGCTCGGGCACCCCCATAGCAAACTGCTTGCTGTGGGGGCACTGAACAGGAGGGAGGGGCCAGGAGCACAGAAGAGGGACCCAAGAAGAGGAGGATCCGGGCTGTTCTGTGCAAATCCACTGCACAGAGCAGGTAAGTATGACATATTTGTTATTTTTATAGGGGAAAAAAAACAAGACTTTACAATCACTTTGATATATATATTTAAAAAAAAACATAAAAAGAAGGGGTTCTCATGTAGGGATAGGAGGGGTTGAAGAGGAGAAAAATGAAAGTGATTGTAAACTCAATAAAAAAAAACAAAAAAGCAAACAGGTTTATACTTACCTGCCCTGTGCAATGGAATGTGCATTTACTTTTTATTTTTTTTGTAGGAGCCTGAAAAGCATTACACCCCTGATCAACAGATCTCAGATGCCATGCAGGGCTCCTACAGACGGTCAGTGTAGCTGTCTGCTTGCACCTTGCACGGACAGGCAGATTCACACTGACAGGAAGAATCAATGAACTACCTGAGCGCTCAAAAGTGCCATGGTAATTCATTGTGAGCTACAAGCCTACAGTGTCGGAATTATACGGCCGGGCCCTGCATGGCCATTCTTTTAAAAATGTGACAGTGAGAGAGGGAAGCAGATCCCCTGTTCGTTGTCACAACGGAGGATCGGGGGGGGGGGGGGCATGCGTTGTTACAGTAACATGTTACATCCTGCAGTTGGGTGTAACATGTAATGAAAGGTGAACTTATCCTTTAACTCACTACTCAGTTCCACTGCTGGAAGTATATTTTAAGCAGCGACTACCCTTTTGGTAAAATAATACTAATCTTAAAGCGGAGGTCCACCGCCCCTATATAAATTAAACGTCAGCAGCTACACATACAGTAGCTGCTGACTTTTAACATTAGGACACTTACCTGTCCTGGAGTCTAGTGAAGTCAGCACCGCCGCCGATCTTCGGATAGGCTGGTCAGGTGCAGCCGCTGCCATTGAGGTTAAGGGAACCTGGCAGTGGAGCCTTTCGGGTTCATGCCAGGCCCCTACTGCGCATGCGTGAGCCACTGCTGCGCTTTCTCACTGGCCCGGCGGCGGAGGAGGAGGAGGGAGCTGGGCTGCTGACGTCAGCGGCCGCAGACTGAGCTCCCGGATGTGGGGGAAAAGGACACCGGTCAAAGACAGATATCCTCTCCCATCTCCCCCCCCCCTGAAAGGTGCCAAATGTGACACCTGACAGCAGGAGGAATCCGGTGAGCAGACGTCCCATTTTTGGGTGGAATTCGGTTTTAACCTGGATACACTATACAACTTTTGTTGTTCGATTTCCTTTAGATTTACCTTCAGCTATGTAGAGCAAGGAACTGCCTGATTGCATACAAATTGAAATTGTTTAGGCTCCATTCACACTGGTAGAAGTGCAACTTTGATGCAACTTTGGATGGGTGCAACTTGGATACGACTTTGACCAGTGATAATGGACCACTGTTGCATTGTACAACATTCAGGTACGACTTTTATGCAATTTTTGAGGGTTAACATTGAAGTCCATGGCCCTCTAGTTGCAGGAAAGTCAGACCAAAGTAGCGCATAAACTAGTTTGGAATTGTTGAAACTTTAAGTCGCACATGTATGAATGGTTATCATTGAAAAATATGGGGAGTGACTTGACATGCTACTTTGATGTCCAAAGTTGCATGACAAGTTGCACAAGTATGAATGGAGCCTAAAGAATGATTTGAACTTTCCTCCTGCTAGTCTGAGGTCATCTCGTGTTCTTGATCTTAGCTTTACAATGAAAATACTGCCTTCTTGAACCTTATTCACACCTTACTGTTTCACAGACAATTACTTCACCTTCATTTCTGTTCCAGCAACACAATTTTGAAATGTCTATCACTTTCAGTTTTAGTGACAATGGTTGCTAGGGAAGCACTGTACTGAGCAACAATGAAAACCTCCATGCTATAGCTCATGCACACAGGATGTTTTAAAAACGCCAACGCTAAAAACGCCAGGTTTTTATTCAAGTTTTTGCATGTTTATGCATTATTGCGCATTTTCCTGCGTTTTTTGGCGTTTTTTTTCATTAAAAACTCTCCCCATAATGTAAAAACTCCTAAAAATGTCAAACACGGCCAAACGCGGCTAAACTTACTGCTCCTGGAAGCACAGGCTGCCATTTTTTTTCTACTGCCCCTAAACGCTTATGCCTCCAAACTCCTCTGACCATTTATGCGGTCATGGACACATAGGCTAACATGGGGGGCTTTTAGAGGCAGTTAAAATAAAATGTCAAATGCCCCTAACAGCAGCTGTAAAAACGTCCTGTGTGCATGAGGCCTTACTAACCATCCCCCGCTTTATTCAAAATCTCCGGAAAAAAAAAAGAGACTAAAAAAAAAAAAAAGTTTGGGCTTTAGACATACTTATAGAATTAAAAAAAAAATGACATTCCTTGTTAAAAAACAGAGAGCTTAGCTGCTGACTAGCCAGAGGGAGACACACATTTTATCCCCAATTTCACGCACAGTCACTTAGCCAGACCAGGTCTCAAATTACGAAAGGAATAAGTGTGCATTCCAGTCTGGGAAAGAAAGAGTTATCACAAGTCTCACATTATGCCAGCAGATTGCAGAGAAAACAAGCCATGTCTTTCAGCACAGCCCTCTTCCCCCAGCAGTATTCGGACTGAGCCTGTTCCCTCGCTTTTAAATCTCTACTACTCTTCAGCCAGGAAGCCACACAGAGGTGAGCTGGGGTGTTGGGGGGCAATCAAGGTTAGAAGACCCTCGCTGTATATATAAAAAGTTGTCAGACTGGTTTTTGGTTTTATGGTGAGAACACGACTTATGAATTCTGCAGCTGGAGCTCATGGATCTGTGTGCTTGTGGCCATCACTGACATCTTGGAGTGAAGTCAGAGAGTCATCCAAAGTTTTGGAAAAGCAGCGTGTTGAACCATGGTATGGCGCAGGAGCCTCGTACTGCGTTTTCACCTCCCCTTTATCATAGAAAATTAAGCCTGCATTCACGTAGGGATGACCCGACTTCGGCGCGACTTCAGGCGACTTTACAACACGACTTTTACCAGGTGACTTTGCCTTGACCAATCAGAGAAGGGAGGGGCTGCCTAAAATTAAATTCTATTCTTTTAACTGTAAAGTCACTTCCATGTAGATGGGGATCCGACTTGGAGGCCACTTCTATTGAAGTTGCCTAGAAGTAGTACAGGAACCTTTTCAGAAGTCGCCTTGAAGTCGGAGCGACTTCAGTCCTGTATATTAAGACGGCTCCCATTCATTTCAATGGGATTTCAAATGTCAAGCGACTTGGGGCGACTTGAGGCAACTCAAGTCGGATCGCAAGTCGCCCCTGTGTGAACGGGCACTAAGACTACTACCGGTAGTATGAAAATAACTGCATGGCCCCTGTCTGACAATTTTTTTGGCCCAAAATCTCTGGCCTGCTTCCTTCCTCTGATTTAGTAGGCCCCCCATTCATGATCGATCCAGTTAGGTGCACATGACACGTCACAGAAAATGCTCGGGGGAACATTTACTGAAGCTTCACCCAGTAAAACAACTTTTTTGCACCTGCGCCCCCCCCCCCCCCTTTGCTACAAATAGATTACAAAAAAATAATTTCTACTGACTTTTTCGCACAGGCGAAAATGAAGTTGCGCTCCCAGTTTATCCCTGCCTATTACCGTGCATGCATGCTGCTGGAATCTTCACATGAAGAGATTGGCCACAGGGCTTTGCGACATGTGGAGGCCTTTGCATGTGTGCATGCGCCAAAGCATAGCCCCCAACTGTCCCTGATTTTGAGGGACTGTCCCTGATTTGGAACAATGTCCCTCATTGCTCTTCATTTGTCCCCTATTTTGGTCTGATGCATATTCCTATATAAAAAATGCACTATTTATCTATCAAAAAGTGCTTTACAATGCTAAGCCTTTCATTCAATTTCTAAATTGCTGCATTTGTACATCTCAGAAAGTTGGGAGGTGTGGCCAAAGAGCTGCATGTTGGCCTTAGGGTGGCCACATCATCCCTTTAATCCAGGACACATATGAATTACACAGGTTGTTCTGAGGCTAGTTTATTGCAGATAAGGCACCAAGTGAGTTTAATTACCACCTTAATCAGCCACAGAACCTGTGTAATTAGTATGTGTCCTAGATTAAAGGGATGATGTGGCAACCCTAGTTGGCCTATGTGCAGGAAATCCCTTGTGTGTGCGCAGATGTGCCACAAGTCTCTGAAATGTCCTGAAGGCCAGGCAGATAGGGTTGCCACATTATCCCTTTAACCACTTCAGCCCCGGAAGGATTTCCCCCTTTAGGACCGGAGCCCTTTTTGCGATTCGGCGATGCGTCGCTTTAACTGACAATTGCGCGGTCGTGCCACGTTGTACCCAAACGAAATGTGCGTCCTTTTTTTCCCACAAATAGAGCTTTCTTTTGGTGGTATTTGATCACCTCTGCGTCATTTCTGATCGCTGCTATAAACAAAAGAAGAGCGACAATTTTGCAAAAAAAAACAAATTTCTTGCTAAAATACAAATCCAAAAAAAAAAATATAAAAAAACATTTTTTTTCATCGGTTTTGGCCGATTTATATTCTTCCTCATATTTGTGATTAAAAAAAATCGCAATCGGCATTTATTGATTGGTTTGCCAAAAGTGGTCGCGTTTATGGATGATGAGAATTAATTTCTGGGGTTTTTATTTTTTTTTTTTATTTTTTACTGGTAATGACGGCGATCTGCGATTTTTAGCGGTACTGCGATATTTCAGCGGACATGTCGGACCATTTTGACACTTTTTTTGGGACCATTGGCATTTATACAGCGATCAGTGCTATAAAAATGCACTGATTACTGTGTAAATGCCATTGGCAGTGAAGGGGTTAACCTGCAGGGGGCGCTCTAAGGGTTAACAGTGTTCCCTGGGCGTGTTCTAACTGTGGGGGGACTGCCCTAGCTGGGGAAGGGAAGTGATCACAGCCTCCATGTACAGGAAGGCTGTGATCACAGCCCTTCCCCCCTCACAGAACGGAGGTCCGTGTTTACTTACACGGACCTCCGTTCTTTCACTCCGGGGGGGGCATCGCGGGTAGCCGGCGGAGATCGAATCTGCCGCACCCACTCCCTGGTCCGCCCCGGACACAGTGAGCGCGTGGGCGCGCATCCGGCGGCGTGCGCTCACTGGGCGCGATCTCGCAGCCGACGTCATATGATGGCGATTTGCGCAGGAGCGCCACACTGTCGCCGTCAATTGCCGACCAGCGGTCGGCAAGCGGTTAATCCAGGACACATATGGATTACACAGGTTCTGAGGCTGATTTAATGCAGATAAGGCACCAAGTGAGTTTAATTACCGCCTTAATCAGCCGCAGAACAACCTGTGTAATTAATGTGTGTCCTGGATTAAAGGGATGATGTGGCAACCCTACAGGCAGAGCCTTGCAGCACATGCACATGCGTCATATTTTTAAGGATCGCAAGCCAAATGGGGGGAGGGGCATCGTAAGGGTAGTGTTTTGGAGGTTTTTTGACTGTTGAGTATGTATGAATGGATATGATTTGCACATATTTGGAGATTTTTTTTTTCTGTCTGCAATAATCCATTTGTAACGAGGCATGTGTAGTTTACCTAAAATATTTTGTACAAAAGATGTCCTTTCCCATCTCAGAATGTTGGCTTTTCATGCAGATGGAGCATTTACCTAGCTTTTCAGATTTGCCAATTGTCTCGGCCCCTCTCTCTGACATTCAACAGTCTAATGCCAGGGTCTCTGGCCGTTGGGGTTCTGGTATTGTAAGGTCTCACGCACCCTAGGCTCTTCTAAACACTTTTCTCCTGACTTTTTGATAAACGAAAGGCCTGTACATAGGGTACAACGGTTGTACAACAGCTTGTTGTACGATCATCCGAACGATAGTAGCGCGATTACAACAGCCGACGTGTGACAGTCGTACAACAGAAGTTGGATGAGCAGGCTAGAAATTTTTTTTTTTTTGTACAACAAGGCGTCATACGACTGTTGTACCGCGTGTACAGAGAAGTTGGGCTAACAAAGCTGTACATGCAAAACACGCATGCTCAGAAGTCAGGAACGCCCGGAAGTGTCCATTCGTGTAAAGCCCTGTACACACGGTGCGACGGTCGTATGAAAACGGTCATACGACCGCTCGTTGTACGATCATCTGACCGTTAGTATGTGCGATTAGAACAGCCAACGTACAACGGTCGTACAAGTTGGATGAGCAAACTAGAAAACTTTGGTTGTACCAACAAGCGGTTGTACGACTGTTGTATCGTGTGTACAGAGAAGTTGGTCCAACAATTTGTACGTGCAAAACACGCATGCTCAGAAGTCAGGAGCGGCCGGTTCAGTTCATGTAAACCTACGTTCCTAATTCACAAATTACATGCACCTGAATTTCCTCTTTATATGTTCGTAACGCGTCACTACGTTCGGCTTGGTTGTACGTTCGCTTAGTGCATGTCGGTGCGCGAGATACATCAGCCAACATACAATCTGGGTCGTACGACCGTCGCACTGTGTGTACGAGGCTTAAGCCTACGTTCTTAATTAAGAAATCACATGCACCTGAACTTCCTCTTAATGCGCTCTTAACACATCACTACGTTCGGCTTGTTGAAGCTTTGTTGTACGTTATCTTACTCATGTCGGTACGCTAGACACAACAGCCGATTTTGAGCCATAAGTGGAACGTGCGGTCGTAGGACCGCTGCACCATGTGTATGAGGCATAACGCATCAATATCTGGTCGGATGGTTGTAGTAGCAATTCTCAAGGTGCTCATCAGATATTTTGATTTTAAGTTTACCCTTCATCCTTGAAAATAGTTGCTCACAAATATAGGTGATAAGTAGTGTTGAGCGAACCCGGACTGTAACGTTCGGGTCCGTACCGAACTTTAGGGTGTCCGTGGCACGGACCCGGACCCGGACATTTCAAAAATCGTTCGGGTTCGGTCCGGGGTTCTGCTATTTTACTCCACGTGTTGAGAAGCTGCAGGGCAGCCAATCAACAAGCGTTTCACTGGTTTGCCCTTAGAAGCCATCACAGCCATGCCTACTAATGGCATGGCTGTGATTGGCCGGTGCATCATGTGACCCAGCCTCTTTATAAGCTGGAGTCACAGTGCTGCAGTCACATGCTCCTTGGGTTAGTATAGGGAAAGGTAGCTGACGGCGTGAGGGACAGATTTTAGCCATTTTAAGACCTGATCCTGCATCCTGAGATAGATTACTTTACTACTGCTGTCTGTGCTGTTGCTCTGAGGACAGATAGCAGAAATTAGAGATTTCACATACCGCTGCT
>BLSH010447165.1:482406-501995 GCA_018402905.1 Glandirana rugosa | reverse complement strand
TCTTGTTCACAGAGATAACCGTCACCGCATCGCACCCAACAGTCGTGGGCCCCGTTCCGTTCATTAAACGCGGGGGATTGGGCAGTTATTAAAACGTTTTTCTGGGTTTAAAGAATGCAAAACGATTTTATGTTTAGGTTTTTTTTTTTATATATTTTGTAAAAAAAGTAGCCAAAACCGGCTAAATATAAGAAGGAGTATAAACGCTATTTTTTTTTAGCGTTAGCCGCAAATAACTAACCAAACGCGTTTTCACCAGTGCAAATACCTACTACTCTTAAGTAAAGACCCCAAAAATAAAAAAAATGTTCATTACCGCCGCTAGACGCTAAAAATCGCCATGACGCTATAAAGTCGCCTGTACAGCCTGGTAAAACTGTGAAAAAACCCTGGTAACCGTAAATATGTCGCTAGTCACGATATTTTTACGTGACTAATAACACATTTACGGTAACCGTCACTTCCCCAATTGGACGTCCCCCGCGAGATTCCCAATTGCTGTATAAATGCCAATGGTCCCAAAAAAGTGTCAAAATGGTCCGACATGTCCGCTGAAATATCGCAGTACCGCTAAAAATCGCAGATCGCCGCCATTACTTGTAAAAAAAATAAAAACCCCAGAAATGAATTCTCATCATCCATAAACGTGACCACTTTTGCGCAAACCAATCAATAAACGCCGATTGCGATTTTTTTTTATCGCAAATATGAGGAAGAATATAAATCGGCCAAAACCGATGAAAAAAATGTTTTATATATTTTTTTTTTTGGATTTGTATTTTAGCAAAACGTAAGAAATTTGGGTCTTTTTGCAAAATTATTGACGGGTTAGGGGGCGCAAATTACTTGCCTTGCCCCGGGTGCTGACAACCCACGCTACGCCACTGCCAATAGAGACACTTGTTCTAATGAAAACTGTCTATAGGGAGATTTTCTCTCACTCTTGTATGTCTGAAGGAGGAGGGAGAAAAATCTCCAATGGGAGAAAAACACGGGTTTTAAACACTTCCTATTCTATCCAAAATAAAAGCTTTCAATCTTAGATTTCCTTTTTTGTCCTTGTGTGTTTTAATGAATAGCTGCTGAACTTAATCAGTCTTTCAGTTGTGTTCAATTTTCTTTTCAGATTTCTGATAAATGGACTGGATATAATCTGGATGTATTCACGTTGCCAAACCACTACGCTGAAGATCTGGACTGTGTGTTCATACCTCATGGAGTCATTGTAGACAGGTAGTTCCAAAAAAGATCCATTTTATTACAGCTTTAAAGAACAAATACTGAGATACATACTATGAGAAATATGTATGCTACTGCCACTCTCCTTCTGGGTTGTTGCAGCATAAATGGCACATGGTGACACATGGACCGTTGAAGTATGAGGGCACATATGAACTGTTGCAGTAGGGGGCACATATGGACTGTTGAAGTAAGGGAGCACATATGGACTGTTGCAGTACGGGAGCACATATGGACTGTTGCAGTACGGGGGCACATATGGACTGTTGCAGTACGGGGGCACATATGAACTGTTGCAGTAAGGGAGCACATATGGACTGTTGCAGTAAGGGAGCACATATGGACTGTTGCAGTACGGGGGCACATATGGACTGTTGCAGTACGGGGGCACATATGAACTGTTGCAGTAAGGGAGCACATATGAACTGTTGCAGTAAGGGAGCACATATGGACTGTTGCAGTAGGGGGGCACATATGGACTGTTGCAGTAAGGGAGCACATATGGACTGTTGCAGTACGGGGGCACATATGGACTGTTGCAGTACAGGAGCACATATGGACTGTTGCAGTAAGGGAGCACATATGGACTGTTGCAGTAAGGGAGCACATATGGACTGTTGCAGTAGGGGGCACATATGGACTGTTGCAGTACAGGAGCACATATGGACTGTTGCAGTAAGGGAGCACATATGGACTGTTGCAGTACGGGGGCACATATGGACTGTTGCAGTACGGGGGCACATATGAACTGTTGCAGTAAGGGAGCACATATGGACTGTTGCAGTACGGGGGCACATATGGACTGTTGCAGTACGGGGGCACATATGGACTGTTGCAGTACGGGGGCACATATGAAGTGTTGCAGTACAGGAGCACATATGAACTGTTGCAGCATTGGTGGCACATGGACTGTTGCAGCATTGGTGGCACATGGACTGTTGCAGTATTGGTGGCACACATGGACTGTTGTAGCAAGGGGGGCACATGGACTGTTGTAGCAAGGGGGGGCACATGGACTATTGTAGCAAGGGGAGGCACATGGACTGTTGTAGCAAGGGGTGGGGGAACATGGACTGTTGTAGCAAGGGGGGGCACATGGACTATTGTAGCAAGGGGAGGCACATGGACTGTTGTAGCAAGGGGTGGGGGCACATGGACTGTTGTAGCAAGGGGGGGCACATGGACTGTTGTAGCAAGGGGGGGCACATGGACTGTTGTAGCATGGGGGGTGCACATGGACTATTGCAACACTGGGGGTACATGCCTGTGTCCCCAGCGGAGATGATCCCTTACTTCCTGACCCAGTTGCCACCGAGACAGGAAGTGAGGGAGAATTTCTACAGTAGGATTCCAGACTGTATGAGAAGTCAGACTGGATCTAACCCTTTCCTGTCTGTCCAAAAAAAAAAAAAAGAGTTTTAGTTGGAGTTCCATTTTAACATCCATAGAGGCTTCCAAGAGTGAACATTTTAGAAAATCCCAGCAGCCATGTGCCCACGGATTTCACTTTAATAGAGAAAATAACTTTTCCGATTTGGTGAATAATTTCAGCGAGGATTGGAAAATCCCTCCTCACTTGTTGCCCTCTCCGGTGATTCATTCTGCACAGATATCCACTCTAATAAAAGCTCAAGGCTCTTATAGTTGTTCAAAAAGCTGCTTTTATGTCTTCTAAAGGGTCGGTGCACTGTCTTCCAGTAACCTCCTTCTCTTTTTTACAGGAATACTTTATATAAGTGGCATTGCATTATAGTTCTATCACCTCCTCCGCACTTCTCCCTCCACGATGGTCTGATAATTACACACAGACATCTGACTATGTTTGCCTTGCAGGATAGAGCGGCTGGCCAATGATATTATGAAAGACATTGGAGACAATCATATTACCGTGCTGTGTGTGCTGAAGGGAGGATACAAATTCTGCGCTGATCTCGTGGAACAAATCAAAAATCTAAGCCGTAATTCTGAACGCTTTATCTCTATGAGAGTAGACTTTATCAGACTGAGAAGTTACTGTGTAAGTTATACGCACTTTTATTTTTTTACTTTTCATTCTTGAAGTGACTCTGTCAGGGAGCAGGACACCTGTGTGAGAAGGGGGAGATGGAAGCGGCAATTGTTTCACTGGGGCAGCTGAATCTGGTCACCATGACCCTGGACTAGACAAGTAAGATGCTGCTTCAATTAGAGTCTGCTGTAACGCATTGTCTGGTACTTTTACTGTACCCTTAGGGATGGTCATGCATGGCCCAGTAAAAGTGTTTAGATAGCCCAACTCTTGTAAGAAGTACCTGAATCCCCTGCTAATCTGCACTTCTGTGAGAGCTGAGAGTTCAGTCCTGGGCAAACTCTGGTGTTAGAGCTTACAGCGGGTTGATGTTACTCTTGCCGTGGGCTACTCAGGTCTGAGAACTACAGTGCATACTGGGAGGAGGTCACACATTCCTCCAGGGCCGGCTCTACCACTAGGCGGAGTAGGCGGCCGCCTAGGGCGCACTGCCACCCAGGGCACCAAGCCCCTGTCCATAAACTACCCCAGCCTGTCCATAAACTACCCCAGCCTGTCCATAAACTACCCCAGCCTGTCCATAAACTACCCCAGCCTGTCCATAAACTACCCCAGCCTGTCCACAAACTACCCCAGCCTGTCCACAAACTACCCCAGCCTGTCCACAAACTACCCCAGCCTGTCCATAAACTACCCCAGCCTGTCCATAAACTACCCCAGCCTGTCCATAAACTACCCCAGCCTGTCCATAAACTACCCCAGCCTGTCCATATACTACCCCAGCCTATCCATATACTATTGTAGCCTGTCCATATACTTGCGGACCATGGCTGGCATAAGGAAGTGAGCCGGTGCCACCATTATTTGTCTTTAGGCCGGGTCCAGAGGCACATGTGTGGGCCTGTGGACCATGGCTAAAGAAATAATTAGAGAGGCGCTGCAAAAATCTCCACCTCCGCCACCTCCATCGTATACACAGACAGGGCAAAGAGGGTGGAGTCAGGGGCAGAGCCAAAGGGGGGGCGGCAAAATGAGGTTTTGCCTAGGGTGTCAAAAATCCTTGCACCAGCCCTGCATTCCTCTATACTCTGAAGCACTGGGTATTTTGTGAAGGCTCCAATGAAATGGGAAGGAATTAGTCGGAAGGGGGAGGTTGATGTTTAGGAAACACTGGCACTTTGCTTGAATAGGCAAATTGACCAAGTCTCTTTAAAAGAATCTGCTCATTAAGTCGCTAGACAAGTAAGTAAATTGGAGCCTGCTCACACACATTTTCTGGTTTACAGTATCCATAGATATAAGGATGGTCATAAATGGCTCAGTAAAAATGTTGAGGTAGAGTCAGGCACCTCCTTGCAAGAGTTGGACTATGTAGGGCTTTAATGAGACTCTGTCAGTTTGCCTATTCAGGGAATAGCGACTGGTACTCTTTAAAGCCTATCCCCAGACCTACTTATACCCACCTTTGCCATGCTTCCCTGTCACTCTTTTCTCCATGAGAGCTGGGACTCCAATCCTCTGTAAACTCTCATGTCACAGCTTACATGGGGTTGATAATCGTACCCTTGCCTTTGGCCGCTCAGGCCCAAGCACTACTTGCTGGAAGGAGGTCACAAATTCCTCCATACTATGAAACACTGGATATTTTGTGAAGGCTCCAATGGACTGGGAAGTATGCATGGCAAATATGAGTATAGGTTTGAAAGGGGAGGTTGACTTTTAGGAGACCCTGTTAATTTGCCTATTCAGACTCCGGTGTCCAAGGGTTCATGATGTTATCCCCTGCCTCATGTGACTTTGACCTTACCTTTGACCACTTAGGCCTGAGCACTACATACTAGGAGGAGGTCACATCTTCCTGCATATTTTGAAGGCTTGGGTATTTTGTGAGGGCTCCAATGGAGCTGGAAAAATGCATATCAAATATGTTTATAAGATGGAGGGGGGCATGGAGGTGGACTTTCAGGAGGCCCTGTCACTTTTCCTTTAAATAGGCAAGCTGACAGTCTCTTTAAAAGAACTACCTTCTGAAAAAGCCTGTTTCCTGGCTGTTATGTTGTTGCTTTGGCTTCATTGTTTTTTGAGTCACTGACCGTTAACAAGGACAGAGATGTAGGGGTTTCTGAACCTTCTATGATGCTCACTTGCTGCATTTCATTCTGGGTGTGACTTAGACGTGTCGAATACAACCTCTTATTTCTTGTTCCAGTGTCTCATAACAGGAAGTGAGGGAAAATCTCCCCAATAGGGTCAAATATAGAAATCTAAAACAGTTCTGCATGTGTTGTGGACATGCCTCAGTTAAATGTTTCTGGATATGAGTTCATTCCCTGATCTATTAAGTAACCATGGTAAATATCACGAAGACTGCCAGGACAGCTCTTCCTAATGAGACAGTTGAAAGTATCCCCAAGCACACTCAAACATTAATTCACTTTATATTCCTGGCAGCCAAGATAGCGATTGCCACTGCATGGAAGAGCCCTGTGATCGATCTTTCCTTGCGGAAACATAAACTTGCTTGGATTCTGCTTAATGAAAAAATAGTATGCTCCAAGATAGGCAATCGCAGATCGATACAGTCTGGGATCCCTGGCTTTCTTATCTAAATTACCAGCTGAAGTGGCAGATTGGCAGTCAGGTGGATGCGGGCTCCCAGGCAAGTATCTCTCCCTTTTTACCGCCTTTCACTTTCCCCTTCCTTTTCCTATACTTCTTCTTCTACCTCTGTATTCTCAGATTTGCTCTTGGCAGTACTTGGACAAATACTTCCTTGCCTTACTTGCTTTGTATGGCCTGTTAGGGTGCTTATACCTGTATAGTGATATCAGACAGGCTACATACTCATAAATGTCCCCCGCTGATCCAACCTTTTTTGTTTGGGTCTTCTCTTTTGCTTTTTCTACATGTATAGACAAATTCTTGGATAATATGTACAAGCTAGATTACGTAACTATATATCTGTGTTCAGTGCCAGGACAACGTCATCTAAAGCAGTGGTTCTCAACCTCGGTCCTTAAGTACCCCCAACAGGCCATGTTTTGGAAATAAAATAGCTGTCCAAAATACCAAGCCATTGACTCTGATTTAAAGCACCCGTGCAAGATAAAGTAAAACCTGAAAACATGGCCTGTTGGGGGTACTTGAGGACTGAGGTTGAGAACCACTGATCTAGAGCCCAAAGCAAACATGCAAAATTGTGCTCCCCCCAAAACCACTAATCTGCATGCTTACTCCTAAGCATAAATTCCTTTTCCTTCCAGTTCTACTCAAATCCCCTCCTTCCCAGCACAAATCTAGCCCCCCCACCTAAATTCTCTCTCCCCATATGCCCCAAGCACAACCCCCCCCCCCCCCCCAAGTTCCCCTCCTAGCACAAATACCCCACAATCATCCCTGACAGCACAAACCCCCCCCTAAAAAAAAAAATAATAATAATAATAATCCCCTCCTATTACATATCCTTTCCCCCCTCTACCATATCACCTTTTATAGCACAAACCCCCTCCCCGCAATCCCCCCCCCCCCCAGCACAAATGATGTTCTTCCCTCCCACCACAAATCTCCCCCAAATCGCCACTCCAAGCACGCCACCCCAAATCTCCCCTCCTAGAACCATTCTTGCCCACCGCCACCCCCCCCCCATCCTCTTCCCACAATCTACTTGTGGGCCCCCCCCCACCACCTCACATGACACCACCAGCGTGCCCAGGGCAGCTGTCCCTCCTGCCCACCCCTTGTCCCTGCCCTGTCTGTGTTATTATACAAACCCTTCCATGTTGAGTTGTCTCTGGAGGGGGATTCAACAATGAACAGCAAACGCTAGACTTGAATTTTCGGTCACTTATATTTGATTTAGCTGTATATTGTCAATTGTTCTATTTCTAAGCGCTCTTCTGGATGTTTTAAACATATTTCCTATTGGTTCTTTGTACGTTTTTGCACTCTGCTACCGAAAAGTATTGTATTTTCTTCCTTTTGTGCAAAACAATAAAAAATAGAAATATAAATTAAAAACCTAAAAGTCACTTTCTGTTCCCCACTGTATCCAAAATTGCAAACAAATTTGTTTTACCATGTTTATATTGATAATTTTTCAAAAAAATTAAGAATTGCAAGCAATCAGAACATTTTCAGGTTTCTGACAATAGAAGGATAAGTATATGAAATGGGACTTGACCTAAGCAATGCATACAATGTGTAAATATTAAAATAAAACCGAACAAACATTGTGTATTATTAAATATACAGCAAAGCAGTGATATTGGTCATATCAGCCGCCCTTCTGGACACCCCTTTGGGAGCAAACTGTGTCCGAGTGGGAGCATGACCAATCATCACTCACGGGTATAATTCTTTCTTATTTTCAAGAAATATAATTGTATTTTCAAATTTTAACTTTTAACTTTTTGAAGGTAACTGGAAACAAATTTGTTTGGAGTTCAGCTTTAATCCATTCTGAGTGAAATGTGTCAAAGGGAGGATTAGCTGGGGTGTGAGTGGCCGCTCTGTTGAATAACAAGACTCCGTAATGGAAGTCCACATTGTGTGCAGATTCTATTTATTGGATGTGTATTGAAAATAATGGAATGCTGAAAGAATGACATTACCGCGTATAGTGACCATGTTTTGCCCCTTTCACACTTGTGTGAGTTGTCCTGCGATTTGGCGCTGCAAATTCCCATGACAAGTCGTTCCCCCATTATTTCCAATGAGTACCATTCATATCTGCACGACTTTCAAGTTGTGCCGACTTCAAAGTAGTCCTTGCATTACGTTGGCCCAACTTTGATGCAACTTGAGGTCCATAGACTTCAATGTTCAACCCTCAAAGTCTCATGCAAATTGCACCTGAATAATATAGATGCAATTTCTGTACTACTTCTGTATGACTTTGTAACATGTTTTCATTGAGCCAAAGTTGCAACAAAGTCAGACCAAAGCCGCATTGATCCCAATATCACGGTAAAATCTGGATGCACAAGTCTGACAATACTATACTGTACTGTATACAGGCGGTCCCCTAGTTACAAACATCCGACTTACAAACGACTCCTACTTACAAACGGAGGGAGACAACAAGAAGTGAGAGGAAATCTCCCCCTGGGAAGGGAAATTCTCTCCTGTAAGAGTTTTTATGGGAAAAAAGGTGTCTCCGCTGATGCTTTATCACCATGGCTTATTTGCACAACAACCCAAAATTTTCAAAATCCAATTATCTTTGGGACAGGAAGTGAAGTGAAATCTTCTGAACAGAAACATAGACAGTAAAACAAACATTACAGAGGTGTTAACCCTTCCCTATGCTATCTAAAAAGCTTAAAAATAGTTCTTTTGGCTGAAGCTACATTTAAAAAATGTACCTGTTCCCACTTACAAACAAATTCAACTTAACCTCCCTGGCGGTATGATTATTTCAAATTTTTGGTGCTGAAAGGGGTACGATTTATTTTGCATAGAAATTAGTCGTTTTATATTGTAGGCCTGTAATCTTAGGAATAACTCACTTAAATCTGTCCAAACAAGAGTCTAGTAGACCTCTCGGGTATGATAAAGATTGAAACATAAAATCATAAATTATAATATAATAACTAAAAATTATCAAAAATAATAACGTAATAGTAATAAAATTTATTCAATAATGTAATCAAACCAAAAACACTGAAATTTGCTCAGTTGCAGAATTGTCGCTGTCGTCACTTTCAGTGTCTGATGATAAATTTCCCCAAAAATCAGTATCACTCAATTCTGCAAATGATTCTTATTTACTATCGGTGTTTTCTAGTTGATCAAAAACCACTTTTGACGTAAAGGGATGCTTTTTGGTTGCCATGGACATGGCATATATAATATAAAAGTGCATGCAGGGCACTGGGCAAACCACTAGGGAAAAGGGGATGTGAAATGATTTCATACAGTAATGTAATCTATAAGATTACAGTGTACTGTAGGTATGCTGTGTGTTTCACTTTTTGAATTTGCCACCGGTCTCCGCCCCCGTGCGACGTGACGCTCGCAGGGAACGGAGCCCGGCACACAGAGGCATCGGGCGGAGGACACAGCCCGCAGACACAGCGGGGGACATCGCTGGATCCAGGGGACAAGGTGAGTAACGCTGCCTGGATCCAGCGATGCAATCCCGAGTGTGGCTCAGGGTTACTGCTAATGGTACTGAAATTCCACCCCGAGCACCACTCAGGAATACCGCCAGGGAGGTTAAGAACAAACCTACAGACCCTATCTTGTTTGTAACCCGGGGACCGCCTGTACTGTACTCTGCCATATTCTTTTGTGTGATTTCTCCACTTACCAGTATGGTGACTAATACATGCCATGCATGCTTGTATGTATTTTGCACTTCTTCATTAATATCCTTGATCTCATTTTCTGCAGAATGACAAGTCTACAGAGGACCTGCAGATAATCGGAGGGGAAGACCTGTCAAAGCTGACGGGGAAGGTATTTAATGCATCATTTACTTTAATACAAACTGACTCCACTGAAACCTACACTGAGCACAACAAAGCCCATTCCTTTCCACTAAATCATTTATCTTCAGACTCAAACAAGCTGTGATAGGACACAATTTGTACAGATACTTAAATGCTTACTGGCTGTTTAGGTAATAGTTATTATAATTGTTAATAAATATGATTAACTAAGGGCTCATTTACACGTGCAGCAGCCCTTGCCATCCTTCTGAGAAGCAATCTGTGGTTCATAACTTTTCAGAGGGCAGTTGATGGGCAATAAGGAGGTGATATATCGTCTCTACACTGCCTGTTTTAACCCTTAAAATCTTTCACTACCATGCTGCAACTACATGCATTGCATGCAATTGCAGAGTGGCTTGGGGGAGCCACATTGATTTGATTGGTTTGTCTTTGTTAGCTATACTACCCACCAAACTTGGCAGGGGTATAATTTTTGCTGCTACATATGTACAACCCCATCCGGATTTCTTTGCAGCTTAAGGAGGGGTAGGCAAGGGAGCAGTAAAATGGTGACTCAACCTTGCTTTGTGCACTGGTCCAACTCATTTGGTGGAGGGGGATTATGGTGTGGGGTTGTTTTTCAAGGGTTGGGCTTGGCCCCCTAGTTCCAGTGAAGGGAACTCTTAAGGCATCAGCATACCAAGACAATTTAATGCTCCCAACTTTGTGGGAACAGTTGAGGGATGGCCCCTTCCTGTTCCATCATGACTGCGCACCAGTGCATAAAGCAAGGTCCATAAAGACATGGATGAGCGAGTATTCGGTGGAGGAACTTGACTGTCCTGTGTGTGTGTGTGTGTGTGTGTGTGTGTGTGTGTGTGTGTGTGTGTATATATATATATATATATATATATATATAAAATAAAACAAAACAATATTGGCGCCAGGCTAAAAATTCATAAGTGAGCTGCTGAGCACAATAAGGATAAATTCAAACCTCAATTAAACATAGACAATGGGGTGTGCAGCGCTATCACTAAAAATAGTAATTTGTAAAATACATCATAAAAACAGCAATTAAAAAGTCCCATATGTAGCGATCCAATATAAGAGATCCAATGTAAGGAGGAATCAGGCAAATCTCCAGAGGAAAAAAAAGAGGTTGATACAAGTATAAGGCGGCTTCTCAGTGTGCATAGAGTAACTCCAAAGTAATCACACAGTACAGATAGTCTCCAACACCAAGGTATGTCAAGCTTCTCACCTTGCTTATCCGACCCTCTGCGGATCAGATCAGCCACCAACTACCTCCAAAGGAACAGCTAAGATGATAAATCCCCTCAGCATGAGCTGGACTCCTAGATTCCTATTATCTGTGCTGCTCACCGATCACCCTCTCCAATGTTCCACAGCATATAAAATAAAAAGGTACAAAGACTAGTGCTCTCTGTCTTCAATAGGTTTAATAAGGATAAAAACAAAAGGGTTCACACATTAACAGGCACTTTCGAGGCAAGTGCTGGCCATGTTCACTTCACATCGTATCTACATGGAGCCGCTGGGATACCCTCGGATCAGTCTCCTTACTGCAAGCTGCTGGTGACGTCAGGACGTGACTCCTCCCCCTCGTACGCATTACGTCTTGCCAGGTGGGCGTAGACTTCTTCAGCTAGGGGTAACGTCACTAGCACCAGCCTCTTTTGCTGGGAATACAGCACTGGTTGTGGTCAGCTTAGAGGCTCTGGAGATTTGCCTGATTCCTCCTTACATTGGATCTCTTATATTGGATCGCTACATATGGGACTTTTTAATTGCTGTTTTTATTATGTATTTTACAAATTACTATTTTTAGTGATAGCACTGCACACCCCATTGTCTATATATATATATATATATATATATATATATATATATATATATATATACACATATATATATACACATTGGGTAAAATTAAGTATTGAACACCACATTACCATTTTTGTTTTTGGTAAATATATTTCTAAAGGTGGTATTGATATGACATTTTTACCACATGTCGGTAAAAACCCATGCAATCCATACATACAAAGAAACCAAAACAAATAAGTTCAGAAATTAAGTTATGTGTAATAAAATGGAATGACACAGAGAGAAAGTATTGAGCATGATAACTGAAATTTATTTAACCTCTTCAGCCCTGGAAGATTTTCCCCCTTAATGACCAGAGCACATTTTGCGATTCGGCACTGCGTCGCTTTAACTGACTATTGCATGGTCATGCGACGTTGTACCCAAACAAAATTGATGTCCTTTTTTCCCCCCACAAATAGAGCTTTCTTTTGAAGGTGGCGTTTGATTGGTTTGCGCAAAAGTTGCCGCGTTTACAAACCATGAGAATTTGCAATACGCTGCCACTCTGCAGCAGTAAAAGTACATGAGCCGGTCTGGAACCAGTTAATACTTCTTACAAAATCCTTTATTGTAATGACAGCTTCAAGACGCCTCCTGTATGGAGAAACTAGTCGCATGCATTGCTCAGGTGTGATTTTGGCCCATTCTTCCACACAAACAGTCTTCAAATCTTGAAGGTTCCGTTAGCCTCTTCTATGAACTCGGACCTTTAGTTCTTTCCATAGTTTTCTATTGGATTCAAGTCAGGTGATTGGCTGGGCCATTATAGCAGCTTTATTTTCTTTATTTGAAACCAATTGAGAGTTTCCTTGGCTTTGTGTTTGGGGTCATTGTCTTGCTGAAATATCCACCCTCCTTTCATCTTCATCGTCTTGGTAGATGGCAGCAGATTTTTATCAAGAATGTCTGTACATTTTTTTTATTGTTTTTATTCATCCTTCCATGACATGAAGTTTGCCAGTACCGTATGCTGAAAAATAGCCCCACACCATGATGTTCTCACCTCCCAAACCTCACTGTTGGTATGGGGGTGTTTTTGGGGTGATGTGCAGTGCCCTTTGACCTGCAAACATGGTGTGTATTATGGCGTTCAGAGTTCAATTTAGGTCTCATCTGACCAGACTATATTTTCACAGTATTTCAAAGGCTTTGAAATACTGTGAGAAAAAGCATGTTGAAGCTTGGTAAATGTTGTGTAGCAAACTTTAAACCATGGTTGTTGAGTGCATTACTTGTTTTCTGTGAAACAATTGTACTGGCTAATTCCAGGTCTTTCTGAAGCTCTCCACAAGTGGTCCTTGGCTCTTGGACAACTCTTCTGATAATTCTTCTGACTCCTCTGTCAGAAATCTTGCAAGGAGCACCTGGTCATGGTCAGTTTATGGTGAAATGATGTTCTTTCCACTTCCTGATTTTGGCTCCAACAGTGCTCACTGGAACATTCAGAAGTTTAGAAATCCTTCTGTAACCAATGCCATCAACAAGTTTTGCAACACTAAGGTTGCAAAGGTCTTGAGAGAGCTCTTTGCCTTTACCCATCATGAGATGTTTCTTGTGTGACACCTTGGTAATGAGACCTTTTTATAGGCCATCAGATGAGATTGAACCAGCTGATATTAATTTACACTGATAAAGGGGCAGGATTGTTTTCTAAGTACTCATTGATTTCAGCTGGTGTCTTGGCTTTCCATGCCTTTTTGCACCTCCTTACATTTTATTACACATTACCAATTTCTGAACGTATTTGTGTTGGTTTCTTTGTATATATTGTTTGCATGGGTTGTTACCGACATGGTGAAAATTTCATGTCAATATAGTTACATAGTTAGGTTGAAAAAAGACACAAGTCCATCTAGTTCAACCAAAAGAAAAACCATATATATATATATATATATATATATATAGAGAGAGAGATAGAGATAGAGATAGAGATAGAGATAGAGATAGAGATAGAGATAGAGATAGAGATAGAGATAGAGATAGAGATAGAGATAGAGATAGAGATAGAGATAGAGATAGATATAGATATAGATATATATATATATATATCTCTCTATCTCTATCTCCCCATATACAATGCTTCACCCACAGTTGATCCAGAGGAAGGCAAAAAACCCCAGCAAAGTGTGATCCAATTTGCTATAACGGGGGAAAAAATTCTTTCCTGATTCCCCAAGAGGCAATCGGATTCACCCTGGATCAACTTCACCCTGGATCAAGGTGCTGGATAGCACCTTTAGAAATATATTTACCTAGAAAAATGGCGACGTGTTCACTACTTATTTTACCCGCTGTGTATATATACTGTACAGTATAAATATTAACAAAACAACATAACCACATTATAAAAAAAGAAACAGTCTGCCCCATGCTGGATATAGCAAGTAAGATAATCAATGTAATAAGAATTCCCAGTGCACAATATTTCACATACATAAAGATTTTAATCTTTAACCCATCTGGGGGTAGTGTGGCCAGTTTAATAATCTACCAAACTTCACTTTACAGTGGAACCTTGGATTACGAGCATAATCCGTTCCAGGAGAATGTTTGTAATCCAAAGCACTCATATATCAAAGCATGTTTCCCCTTAGGAAACAATGGAAACTCAGATAATTCGTTCCAGAGCACTGCTTGTCAATGCAGTACTGCATGTGGCCAGAGTTCCGAGGGCATCTGGTGTATGCAATACAGTATGTGGCCAGAGGTGTGGTGGCGCTGGTGAGCCTCAGAGACTCTTGGAAACATTCGGAAATGCTCGGGAACTGTTTACACTTTTGGTATTTCCGAATGCTTTGGAGGGTCTCCGAGGCTCACCAGTGCCCCCGCACCTCTGGCCACATGTGGTATTGCATGCACAGAGGCTTAATCGTCTTCTATTGGCGAGACAGCGCTTGCAAACCGAGTCAGGATTTTTTTTTTAAAAATGCTTGTCTTTCAAAATGCTCGTTAACCGTATTACTCGTGAACCAAGGTTCCACTGTATTCGTTAGGCTGACCTTGTTGCGTGTAATCGGAAAGCATTGTGGGGTTACCCTGTTCTTGACATTTTGGGTTGTTTTCCCAAATTATCATAATCCAAGTGAATACACTAATCAAATATGCATTTTCAACTGGTCATCGGGAAGGGAAGTGAGGGGATCTGCAAAACAGGGACACAGAATTAAAGCAATACTAAAGGTTCGTTTTTTTTTTTTTTTCTTAAAACACCAAAATGTTATACTTGCTTCCTCTGTGCAAAGGTTTTGCACAGAGTGGCCCCGACTCTCCTCTTCTGGGGACCCTCCGCGGCGCTCCTGGCTCCTCCCCGCAGACCACATTGAGTGCCCCATCGGAGAAGCGTTCTCCCTGGTGCACCCGTGCGGGCGTGTGCCCGAGTCCTGTCGCTGCGTCCATTGACACAGACAACAAGACTCGACCCAGCTCCTGCGTCACTGGACTTGACTGACGGCAGTGGGAGCCAATGGCTCCCTGCTATCAATATATCCAATGAGGACCAGAGCCTGTGGCTGGAGCTGCTAGGCTTGTCCCTGGCGTGGGAACGATCGGGCTCTGGTAAGTAAGCGGGGGCTCTGGGGGGCAGCTGCAACAAAAAAGGTTTTTCACCTTCATGCATAGAATGCATGAAGGTGAAAAACCGTGAGAGTTTACAACCCCTTTAACACAGGTTTTATTTTTCTATCCTCATTGAAGAGATTTTCCTTGCTGACCACAGTTGATGGAATCGGAAGTAAGGAAAATCATTCCCAATTTGCATATGATACCTGACCAATTGTCTAACCCAGCCCTCAAAATTTCCACTTGTCTGCTCGCATTTGGCGAGTGGAAATTAGCTGAGGGCGAGTGTGGAGCCGCATCCGGGGTGGGGGGGCCAGGGGGGGCAGGACCCGCGGGCAGGTGGAGTTGAATGGTAGCCGATTCTCCTCCCAGCGATTGGCCATGAAACTGCAGAGAAGAGAGAGGAAAAAGAGCCGGCCGGATCACACCTCCTTCTGTGACACAGCTTGGTTCTGAACCCGACCGCTGTCAAACAACGGCTCCTATGATAGACTGACCACTGGTCCAATGCGTGGAATTTTAATTAGTGTGACATCTATCATAGGAGCCAAAACTTTGACAGCAGCTGGTGTTTCAGAGCCAAGCAGTGTCACAGAAGGAGTTTCCCTCTCTGTGTGGTCTGGTCTTCCTTTCCCACAGTTTCCTGGCCAATCGCTGGGAGGAGAATCGGCTCCCATGAGGCTGCACTGATGGGCACTGATGAGGCTGCACTGATGGGCACTGATGAGGCTGCACTGATGGGCACTGATGAGGCTGCACTGATGGGCACTGATGAGGCTGCACTGATGGGCACTGATCGGGCTGCACTGATGGGCACTGATCAAGTTGCACTGATAAAGTTGTTGTTAATAGTTATTTTTGTAACTTAATTCTGCATAAAACATTTAACAGTGTCATTTCATAAGATAATTTTATGAGGGCATGTTTAGGGGTGGAATTAAGGGTAGGGTAGGGTTTGGGTGGGGCAACTGGTGGTGAGTAACTCTTAAGGCCTGGCTAGTAGCTCAGAAAATGAAATATTGAGCCCTGGTCTAACCCATCCCTATGTAAAACTAAGAAAAATTATTTGGGATAGAGTTCCACTTTAAGAAAAATGATGTTCTAAACTCATAGCTACATACATACATGATACTAAAGTGCTGCCATATATGACAAAGAATGTTTTATATGTAAAATGTAAATATTGTTCTGGAAGTAAAAAAGTGTTTTGTTTTTTTTTTGTTTTGTGTTTTTTTTTTTTAGAATGTACTTATTGTCGAGGTAAGTGCAGTCATTGTCTTTTATACTTCCTTTTTATTTTTTCTAATTGGCAGGATGGGAGAGCAAGTCAGTCTCATATTATATATGTACATGTGGAAAAGGCAGAAGTTGAAAAGGTTATCTTTGTTATCCTAATTCATTCTATGTATTAAGATAAAAAGCCTTCTGTGTGTAGCAGTCTCCCCAGCACCCCCTAATACTTACTTGAGCCTCATCTCTCTCCAGGGATGTCCACAAGTGTATTAGCTGTCCGGGACACTCCTCCTGGTTGGCTGAGACACAGCAGCAGCGCCTTTGGCTCCCACGGCTGTCAATCAAAGTCAGCTAGCCAATTGGGGGAGAGGGGGTGGGGCCGGGTCGATGCTCCATGTCTGAATGGACACAGGGAGCTGTGACTTGGCTCAGGTGCACCCATAGTAATGCGCTTGCTGTGCGGGCACTCAATAGGAGGGAGGAGGGGCCAGGAAAGCCTAAGAGGGGCCCTAGAAGAGGACCATATGGGCTGCCCTGTGCAAAACCAACTGCACAGAGCAGGTAAGTATAACATGTTTGTTATTTATTTATTTTTTTTAAATGAGACTTTACAATCACTTTAAAATTCCTGATGTGTCACAATATACTGTACATCAATAGTAACATTTTTCATTTGCTGTTATTTTCATCTTTAAGCAGCCAAATGACTTTGCCTACGCTGACGAACTCTAACATGTGGAAAGCCTTTCTGAAAGAGTAAGGGCTTCTATAGCCACAAATGTAGTACCAACTTCATATTAAAGTGGTTCCAAAGCCAGAGCATTTTTTTACCTTTTAAAGGATAAGTTCACCTTTGGGAACATGTTACATGTTCCACCCATTTTTACAGTGGAACATGTTCCCACTCCTGCAGCCCCTGCCTCTAGTGGCAGCAAGTGGGGGATCTTCTCCGCTCGCTGTCCCTATTTAACCACATCAGTACCGGGCACGAAAACCCCCTTCCTGTCCAGGCCATTTTTCAGCTTTCAGCGCTATCACACTTTGAATGACAATTACTCAGTCATGCAACACGGTACCCATATGAAATTTGCGTCCTTTTTTTCACACAAATAGAGCTTTATTTTGGTGGTATTTAATCACTGGGGGGGGGGTGTTACTTTTTTGTGCTATAAATAAAATCTTTGTTTCGGTCATAAAATTTTGCAAATTAGTAATTTTTCCTTGTAAATTTTGGCCAAAATTTATACTGCTACCTATCTTTGGTAAAAATAACCCAAATAAGTGTATATTATTTGGTCCTTGTGTAAGTTATAGAGTCTACAAGCTATGGTGCCAATCATTGAAAATTGATCACACCTGATATATTGACAGCCTGTCTCATTTCTTGAGATCCTAAGGCCTCATACACACGGACGTTTTTTCACGCCGGCATTTTCTGGCGTTTTTTGCAGCTCTCCATTTTAGTCAATGGCCCCATAAAAACGTTGGCGTTTTTGAGCTGTAGATGGCGTCGGCGTTAGTGAGCTGAAAGTAGAACCCATGGCCATCGCGTTCTGAGGCTGTAACGTTTTGGCATTTTTTGACGCCGACGCCGCAAAATGCCAACAAACGCCAAGTAACACCAACAAATATTGTACCGGCGTTTTCCGGCGTTTTTTTACGCCAACGTTTTTAGGTTGAAAATAGCAGAGGGATGATTTTTTTTTAAAAACGCCTATTGACGCCGACGCTCACTTACGCTCACTAACGCCGATGCATAACGCCGAAAAACGCTGATTTTTTTTCCTTGACGTCGGGCCCGACGGTTTGTTTATTTTTAAAGATACGCCCGTGTGTATGAGGCCTAACAACTCAGGAACGTAAAATACCCCCAAATGACCCCTTTTTGGAAAGTAGACATTCAAAGGTATTTAATAAGAGGCATGGTGAATTTTTTGAAGTTGTAATTTTTTCCCTCAATTCTTTGCAAAATGAAGATTTTTTTTTTTTCTTTTTCTTTTTTTCACAAAATGGTCATTGTAACAGGTTATTTCCCACACACAGCATATGCATACCCCAAATAACACCCCAAAACAAATTCTGCTCCTCCTGAGTATGGCGATATCACATGTCTGAGACTTTTTCACAGCCTGGCCACATACAGAGGCTCAACATGCAGGGAGCGCCGTCAGGTATTCTAGGGACATAAATTACACATCTAATGTCATGATGACCTATCACATTTTTGAAGGCCCTGGAGCACCAGCACAATGGAATTGCCCGCAAAATGACCCCATTCTGGAAAGCAAACACCCCAACGAATAATCATTGAGGCATAATGAGTCTTTTGAACGGTTCATTTTTGTTCCAGTAGTTTTTGGAAAATGTGGGAAAAAAATGAAACCGCATTTTTTTTTACACAAAGTTGTCCATTTATAAGCTATTTCCAACACATAGCATGTTCATAGCAAAAATGACACCCCAAAATACATTCTACTACTCCCCCGAGTATTGGGATACCACATGTGTGAGACTTTTACAGGTGATGTTTACTCATGGGTGTGACGGTCACTGACAGGAGATTGGCGATGGGCACTGATGGGTGACTGGCAGTGGTCACTGATGGGTGACTGGCGGTGGTCACTGATGGGTGACTGGCGGTGGTCACTGATGGGTGTCTGGTGGTGGTCACTGATGGGTGATAGGTGACTGGCGGTGGTCACTGATAGGTAATGGGTGACTGGTGGTGGTCACTGATGGGTGATGGGTGACGGGTCTCTGGTGGTGGTCACTGATGGGTGACGGGTGTCTGGTGGTGGTCACTGATGGGTGACTGGTGGTGGTCACTGATGGGTGGCTGGTGGTGATCACTGATGGGTGATGGGTGTCTAGTGGTGATCATTGATGGGTAACTGGTGGAGGTCACTGATGGGTGACGGGTGACTGGCGGTGGTCACTGATGGGTCATGGGTGACTGGCGGTGGTAACTGATGGGTGCCGGGTGTGTGGTGGAGGTGGTCACTGATGGGTGACTGGCGGTGCACACTGATGGGTGCCGGGTGTCTGGTGGTGGTCACTGATGGGTGACGGGTGTCTGGTGGTGGTCATTGATGGGTGACTGGTGGAGGTCACTGATGGGTGACGGGTGACTGGCGGTGGTCACTGGTACTGGGTAGTCACTGGTGGCGGTCAGTGGGCAGTGGGTAGTCACTGGAGGTGGTCAATGGGTAGTTACTAGTGGTGAT